>JAOWBW010001160.1:150677-306073 GCA_026119855.1 Campanula takesimana | reverse complement strand
AATATATGCAGAGTACCTACTGATGACAATGTTCGGACCCGCTGACAACAAGGACTTCCACAAGCTAAACATGATGGTCATGTTAGGTCCATGGGTATTAGATACATGGGAGATTGCCTAGGCAAGTGGGAGATTGTTGGTAGTGGTGCCCTAGGCACGTTTAATAAACGTTGTAATTGTTATCATTTATTCATATCAATAAAGAGATGTTTTGATTATATTATTGTTCATGTTTACTTATAAAAATCTCCGTCCCTAGTACTTGTTAAGCACTAGTATAAATGCTAAATGATCATGCGATGATCATGTTAGATTTATGGGTACTTGTTTGGAACAAGGTACGGACATGACCCGCTGTATGAGATTTATGTCATGGTCTATGTCGAAACATATATCTCATAATTAGTTATGTCATTTGAATCCTTAGACATGAAGTTATTATAGTCTTCCACTTGATGAACATTATGTTGACATATTCAAACGCTACCTTTAACCGGGAAGTTATAAAGGGTATGATTGGCATAATCGGATTCACGTAGGGAAGAATAATAAGCTAAATGGATTTGTCCCTCTTCGGAGAGATGTCAAGCTTGGGCCTCTCGTAGAATGGTGTTGATGAAATGTTCGGCCGGACTCAAATGAATTGATTGGATCAATGGGCATTTGGATTATCAAACATATTCGGAATCGAGAAAGTATTGAACAAAACAAGTTGACTGTTTGACCATGACTTGTGTTCAATGACGTCGAGGATAAAGGGATTATGATATATTCTAAAGGAATGCGAACTTGTATCTAGTTATACTATTTGGGTAGTATGACGGTTTGCTAGAACCTAATCATATCTTATGGTTTCATGTTTGAACCCATTGCCAACTTAGTATAATCCTAGAGGGGTCACACAATAGAACGAATCTTTAAAGGACTAAATTGGAATTTCGAAATTCTGGACATTCTGGGGAAGTGGGCGACCGCACAGTGTTGACTGGGCGGCCGCCACACTTAGCTCAGATTTGTACAGTTTGTTTCAGATAAATGTGCGACCGCACAGTGTATCTGGGCGGCCGCACAGTACTGTCGGCTGGCACTTTCCTAATTCGATTTGGAATGTCTTTTGACACAAGATTCCTATTGGAATAGGTCTTGTGTGTATAAAGGATGAGTACGGCCAGAACTTCAGTGATAGCCTTTTGTGAGTCTCCAAAGAGTTTGAGAGAGGTTTACTTTGTTCTAAGACATCCTTGGTCAAAGAACAAAATAATACACAAGAGAGAAATTCCATATAGTTCAAATTCATTGTGAAAACGTGTTTCACAATTTGGTCTAGCAACCAAGATCAAAGAAGTTCCTTTGATATTCGTTCGAAGTGTGGATACCGCTAGAGGGTGAAAATCATCATCTTCAAAGTTCGTGTTCAAGCTTTGTGATCGTGATCAAGTCTTCAAATCTCCACCAAAGACCAAGAGAAAATTTAATAGCCATCAAGGGTTAGTCTTATCATATATTCATGTTATTGTATTTAATTTAATCATATGAATGGATCTATGGGCTTTGGGTTTCAAAATTTTAAATGCTAAATTCCGCTGCGCATGTTACTACGAAACCCAACACAAACATGGTAGGTGTGTGCATGTGTAAACATGGCAAGTGTGTGTGCGGTGCATGTGTAAACATGGCAGGTGTGTGCATGTGCAAACATGGAAGGTGTGTGCATGTGTAAACATGGCAGGTGTGCATGTGCAAGCATGGCAGGTGTGTGCATGTGTAAACATGGCAGGTGTGCATGTGCAAGCATGGCAGGTGTATGCATGTGTAAACATGGCAGGTGTGCATGTGTAAACATGGCAAGCATCATGATGTGACGAAAGTTAGACCCACTAAGTTTGAAAAAGTTTCAAAGCAGTCCCCAGCAGAGTCGCCACTGTGAATACCCCTTTCCGATGAAGCGACGCATGGGAAGTATCTTGTGATTATTTTTATTTACAAAGGGAATATCTCTTAACTACATTAAATTATGAGAGTCGCCACGCCGTTTTAATTAAAGCCAAAACATTGAAAAAAGCATTTAGTGGTTCGGGGGTCAAATTATAACAAGAGAAGAATATTGAACGTTATCACTCCTATTGCCCGAATTGATCGGTCTTTCTATCATGATGAATGTGTTAGTAGTGTGTTAGTGATTTAGACCGGATCGAAGATTGCCTACGTTCCTCTCAATGTGAGAAGCTCAGGTCAGCGTAGTTCGCAGAGAATAGAATAGCAGAAGAATCGGAATCATGCATAATGAGGGGGGAATTACCTAAAGATTAGGGTTTAGAAGTAGTTCCTAGATCATCCTCGGGTTGATGAACCCTCGATCATCATCGGCTATGAAATAACATGTAATTATGAAGATCGCAACCCTAAATATAGCATAAATAAGGTTTTAATCTATGAACACGATGAACATGCGAAGAACATATTATGAACATATGAATGTGCATGCAAAGAATATGAAGAACTACGAATAAACATGCAAGAACATGAATATAAAAGATCTACATTAAAAATGATGGAAGAACACGAAGAAAAAGTTAGAAAACTTACCTATGTTGGCAAGAAATAAACCTTGGATCTTCTTGAGTGTTTGAATGCTTAATTAGGGAGAAAATTGTGTTTTAAGAACTCCAAATTCGGACTTAGAGCTCTCTCCATCGGCCTTTTAAACCAATGGAATGGAATGGTTTATATAGTAAACTGATGGGAAGATCTGATGGTCCAGATCATCCAGCGCAAAGGTGACGCCTGGCCATGATTGAAGCCGGTGACAAGAGTGGCCGCGTGGCCAAGATCAACGCGTAGCAATGTTGGTCGCGTGGCCAATTCTGCTGGCTAACTTGATTCTTAAGCTAGGGTTTCTGCATGGTTTTAAGGAAACCATTTATTACCTATTTTGATAGATTTTGTCATAAAATGAGATATTTCGGGAATCCGGGACAAGTCTTTGCAAGGTTTCTAATTCCTATAAAGTCCTTGTATTTTTTGGGAAAGTCCTAATAAACTCATTTCATGTCGGGTACTAACAGGTACCTCTCGGGATTTTTAGGTTGGAAGTTGAAAAGGGTTTTGCAAGGCCTTGCTGACCAACCCTCAAACACCTTGCTTAAGGGCATCCCTGTTGGGTTTCCAAGTAACATGCTCAGCGGAAAATAGAATTTAAAATTTATGAAACCCAAATCCCATAGATCCATTCATATGATTAAATCAAATACAACAATATGAATACTAGAAAAACTAACCCTTGATGACTTTGAATTTGGTCTTTAAACTTGGTAGAGAACTTGAAGCTTTGACCACAAAAGTAAGAACACGAACTTTGAAGATGATAAGCTTCACCCTCTAGCGGTATCCACACCTTGAACGAATATCAAGAACACTTGATCTTGGTTGCTAGACCAAAATTGTGAAACACGTTTTCACAATTAATATGAACTATATGGAATTTTATTTGTGTATTATTTTGTTCTTCAATCTAGGATATCTTAGAACAAAATAAAACTCTCTCAAACTCTTTGGAGACTTTCACAAAAGCTATGATATGTTCTGGCCCGAATTTGGCTGTTTATATACAAGTTAGACCTATTCCAAATAGGAAACTTGTGTCTAAACCCGACCAAAATTCTTTTCCAAATCAAATTAGGAAACCAGTCCCGACATGGTGTGCGGCCGCCCAAAACACCTGTGCGGCCGCACATCTATCTGGAAGGTTTCTGGTACTTTCTGGGCCAAATTGTGCGGCCGCCCAAGTCATTATGTGCGGTCGCCCACTTTCCCCAGATTTCCCCAATTTCCAAATTCCAATATAGTCCTTATTTAAGATTCGTTCTATTGTGTGTGACCCTCTAGGATTACACTAAGTTGGCAATGGGTTCAAACATGAAACCATAAGATATGATTAGGTTCTAGCAAACCGTCATACCTACCCAAATAGTATAACTAGATACAAGTTCGCATTCCTTTAGAACATGTCATAATCCCTTTGTCCACGATGTCATTGAACACAAGTCATGGTCAACAAGTCAACTTGTTTTGTTCAATACTTTCTCGATTCCGAATATGTTGATAATACAAATGACATTGATCTAATCAATTCATTTGAGTCCGGCCAAACATTTTCATCAACATCATTCCTACGAGAGGCCTAAGCTTGACATCTCTCCGAAGAGGGACAAATCCATTTAGCTTATTATTCTTCCCTACGTGAATCCGATTATGCCAATCATACCCTTTATAACTACCCGGTTAAAGGTAGTGTTTGAATATGTCAAACATAATGTTCATCAAGTGGAAGACTATAATAACTTCATGTCTAAGGATTCGAATGACATAACTAATATGAGATATATGTACGACATAGACCATGACATAAATCTCATACAGCGGGTCATGTCCAGTACCTTGTTCCAAACAAGTACCCATAAATCTAACATGATCATCTCATGATCATTTAGCCTTTATACTAGTGCTTAACAAGTACTAGGGACGGAGATTATTATAAGTAAACATGAACAACAATAATAATCAAAACATCTCTTTATTGATAAGAAATAAATGATAACAATTACAACGTTTATTAAACGTGCCTAGGGCACCACTACCAACAATCTCCCACTTGCCCTAGGCCCAATCTCCCATGTATCTAATACCCATGGACCTAACATGACCTTCATGTTTAGCTTGTGGAAGTCCCTTTGTTAGCGGGTTCGCAACATTGTCATCAGTAGGTACTCTGCATATGTTTACGTCTCCCCTATCAACGATTTCTCGAATGATATGAAAATACCTAAGTATGTGTTTGGATTTCTGATGTGCTCTCGGTTCCTTTGCTTGAGCAATAGCACCATTATTATCGCAATAAAGTTCTATTGGATTAGCAATACTAGGAACCACTTCAAGTTCAGTAATGAACTTCTTAATCCAAACAGCTTCCTTTGCAGCATCCGATGCAGCAATATACTCAGCTTCTGTTGTAGAATCATCGGTTGTACTCTGCTTGGAACTCTTCCAGCTTACAGCTCCACCATTTAACATAAATACAAAACCCAATTGCGATCGACTATCATCTTTGTCGGTTTGGAAGCTTGCATCCGTGTAAGAATTTACCACAAGATCATCTTCCATTCCTCCATAGACCAAGAACGAATCTTTAGTTCTTCTCAAGTACTTAAGAATCGCTTTTACAGCCATCCAGTGATTTTCACCGGGGTCGGATTGGTATCTACTTGTCATGCTTAAAGCATAAGATACATCCGGCCTAGTACAAATCATGGCATACATGATGGACCCAATTGCCGAAACATATGGAACATCATTCATTTTCTCACGCTCATCTTTTGTCTTAGGACATTGAGTCTTTCTTAGAGAAATTCCATGTAACACTGGTAAGGTTCCTCTATTAGAATTTTCCATACGGAATCTTCTAATGACCTTGTCAATGTATGTACTTTGGCTTAAACCAAGTAGCCTCCTTGATCTATCTCTATAGATCTTAATTCCAAGTATATATGCGGATTCACCCATATCTTTCATTGCGAAGCATTTTCCTAACCAAGTCTTCACGGACTGAAGTGTAGGAATATTGTTTCCAATGAGTAATATGTCATCTACGTATAAAATAAGGAATAGCACTATGCTCCCACTAATCTTCTTGTATACACAAGGCTCATCTTCGTTCTTGGTGAAGCCAAACTCTTTGACTGATTCATCAAAACGGAGATTCCAACTCCTAGAAGCTTGCTTCAATCCATAGATAGATCTCTACAATTTTCATATCTTAGAATTTTGTTCAAAACCTTACGGTTGTGTCATATACACATCCTCTTGTAGTTTTCCATTTAGGAAAGCGGTTTTGACATCCATTTTACATATTTCATAGTCATGATATGCGGCAATAGCAAGTAGAATTCTTATAGACTTGATCATTGCTACGGGTGATAAGGTTTCATCATAGTCAATACCATGAACTTGCCTATAACCTTTCGCTACAAGCCTAGCTTTGTAAGTATGCACCTTCCCATCCATGTCAGTCTTCTTCTTGAAGACCCATTTGCATCCTATGGTTTTTACACCTTCGGGCGTATCAATCAAGTTCCAAACTTGATTGTCTGGCATGGATTGCAATTCAGATTCCATGGCTCCAAGCCACTTATCCGAATCAGGAGAAGACATCGCCTCATGGTAGGTTGATGGTTCATCATTCTCAATGATTTCCACCTCATTACTATCCGTTACGAGAAATCCATATCTCTCGGGCTCGGATCGTAACCTACTAGATCTGTGATTTGCTTGTGTATTTTGAACAGGTTCCACAACTCCTTGTGGTTCTTGTTCTTGTTCCACTATTGGTTCACTGTCATTTTCTGGGTTTCGAATCTCTTCAAGATTTATTTTACTCCCACTGATTTCTTTGGAGAGAAAATCTTTCTCTAGAAAGACACCAGTTCGGGCAACAAAGACTTTGTTGTCCTCACGGTTGTAAAAGTAATATCCTCTGGTTTCCTTTAGATATCCCACGAAAATACATTTGTCAGATTTGTGTGAAAGTTTGTCAGAGACAAGTCTTTTGACATAGGCTTCGCAACCCTAAATCTTCATGAAAGATAAACAAGTTTTCTTTCCGCTCCACATCTCATATGGAGTCTTTTGAACCGATTTAGTTGGAACACGCTTTAGTGTGAATGCAGCGGTTTCTAGAGCGTAACCCAAAAAGGATATTGGAAGATCAACTTGACTCATCATTGACCGAACCATGTCTAACAAAGTCCGATTTCTCCTCTCGGACACACCATTCCATTGTAGTGTTCCGGGTGGAGTCAATTGTGAAACTATTCCACAATTCTTTAGATGATCATCAAATTCATGACTCAAGTATTCTCCACCTCAATCTGATCGAAGTGCCTTAATACTTTTGCCAAGTTGTTTTTCTACTTCATTTTGAAATATTCTAAATATCTCAAATGCTTCACTTTTATGTTTCATTAGGTAAACATACCCAAATCTACTATAATCATCAGTGAAGGTTATGAAGTATTGAAATCCTCCCCTAGCATTGCTACTTAATGGTCCGCATACATCGGAATGTATCAACCCCAATAAGTCGCTTTCCCTTTCACCTAGCTTGGTAAAAGGTGTCTTAGTCATTTTCCCAAAAAGACACGACTCACAAGTGTCATATGACCCAAGGTCACATGAACCCAAGAGACCGTCCCCATGGAGTTTTGAGATACGTTTCTCATTAATATGACCCAAACGGCAATGCCACAAATAAGTATGATTTACATCATTAGGTTTAGATTTCTTATTTATATGATAGACATTGTCATTATTTTCATTCTTGACATCCAAGACATAAAGGCCATTAAATGAATTAGCAATACCATAAAGCACATCATTTAAATAAATAGAAAATTGCTTATTCTCAATAAGAAACTTAAAACCTTCATTATCCAAACAAGAAATTGAAATAATATTTCTACTTAAATCCGGAACATAATAACAATTGTTCAAAACAAGAATTAATCCGGAAGGTAAAGTGACTTCATAAGTCCCTACGGCTAATGCAGCAACTCTTGCTCCATTTCCCACGCGTAGGTCTACTTCACCATCTTTAAGTAGTCTCCTATTCTTTAGTCCCTGCACATTTAAACAAATGTGAGAACCACATCCGGTATCCAATACCCAAGAATCAGTTGTAGAAAGGATAATATCTATCATATAGATACCTGAAGTCGACGCAGTCTTGCTGCTCTTCTTCTTCTTTTGCTCTTTCAAGAAAACCTTGCAATTACGTTTCCAATGACCAATTTCTTGACAATGGAAACAGATTGCATCCTTTTGTGAATCGGGTTTTGCCTCAGAAGCCTTGGCAACCTTTGCCTTGCTTATCTTGGGTTTGACAACTTTCTTACCCTTTCCTTTGGCACTAGCCTTCTTCCCATCATGAACCAAGAGCATGGGAGAACCTTTCTCCGCAATTTTCATCTCCGCAGTTTTAAGCATCCCATACAACTCGGAGAGATTCTTATCAATTCCATGCATGTTATAATTCATCACAAACTGATTATAACTTTTAGGCAATGAATTAAGAATGAGATCCGTGGCTAGCTCCAATGGGATTGGATAGCCAAGTTTCTCAAGGTGCTCTACATAACCTTTCATTTTCAACATGTGAGGACTCACTTGTTGCCCTTCATTCATTTTGAAAGTAGTAAATGCAACAATGGTCTTGTACCTCTCTTGCCTAGCTTGCTCTTGAAACATGGCTCTTAACTCCACGCCTATCTCATAGGCTTCCAAATGTTCCAAACTTTGTTGGAGTTTTGAGCACATAGTAGCAAGCATGAGACAACTTACATCTCTAGAATCATTATGATGTTTCTTGTAATTATCTCTTTCTGCCCTAGGGGCAGTAGGTTCTGGTTCAGCAGGAAGTGGCCCATCGAGAATGTACAACGTATCTTCTTGCCTTAGAACAATTCTTAGGCTAGGGGTCCAATCCATAAAATTCGTACCATTCTCTTGGAGCTTATCCTTCTAAAAGATCGATCGCAACGAAATTGATTGAGTGTTAGTAGTCATTTTCTACAATTATGCAAAACTTCCAAAATTTAATAAGTACCAATTTTCATTAAAGAAATAAACAATGTATTTTTCAAACAAAAATACTCCCACTAAATTATATAACCTTCATATACATCCAATGTATAATATAATTTAATTGGGCTAAGATCCAACTTTAATTTAACTTTTGAGTCCACGGAGGCGGACCGCTCAAAACTAAATTAATTTGGTAGACAATCATGTCAATCATATCTCATATGATTCTTAGATCCTTTTATGAGATTCTTTGAGAAATCCAATTTCAAAAAGCATGTTTTAATCTCATCTTTTGCCTAGGCCAAAAACTGTTTTGACGCCTAATTAAGTCCAACCATTTTAAACTTATAGGAACCATTCAATTTAATGCACCTTGCGGAGGCAAACCCACATTAAATTAATGAACCTCATCTTGCCCATACATGAATAAAATTAATGCACCTCGCGGAGGCGAACCCACATCAAGATCACCCATGTATAAACAATAGTTTTAATCATGGCATGGCAATAAAGGACTTAAAACTTTCTTTGAAGGTTCATCACATATAGCATACAACACAAACATGTTACGCATCAAGTTTAGCCACTAAATTAATCTCCATTAATTTAAGCATAATATTTATGTGTCATTAGTTTTTCTATAATTATGAGGATGAGACTCTTTGAACTTTGGTTATCTTCTTCCAAATCAAGACAACAAGAATTGCGGCCGAAACTGAGCCATAAGGAATCCATAATTCCGCACTAATTCAAGAAACCAAGAAAGTAGTCCATGTGGCCGAAACTAAGCAATAGATGGTCTCGATGAACGTAAGCCAATTGCATCCACAATTCCACATGGATCTCCAATCTTTGAATCAAGAACTTTGTTTCTCAATTTTAGCAATTATGAACTCTTCATAATTCTAACTTCGTTTTATCTTTGAAACTTTGATTGCGATCAAGTTTGGGAAACACAATCTCTATGAATGTAGATTAGCCATCCAAATCTTGAACCAATCTTAGAATCACAAGATCAAAACAAATAATAAAATCAAACCCCAAGATCCACACCAAAACCAACTGCCCAAAACCCGCTCCAGATCAGCAGGTCTGGCCGGTATTGTCACTGATTCGGTTGGACCCCATCAAAATTTCAGAATCTGATTCTGATTCTGACCAACTGTGCAGTCGACCACGAAAATCTGTGCGGTCGCCCAATATTTTCTGTGCGGTCGCACAGTAGCATCAAATAGAATTTTTAAAATTCGAAAATTTGTCTCAAAATTGTTTTCCCCGATTATTAAAACTTTGATCCAATCAAAAAATTAATAATCAAACAATTTAGAACCCATCATAATTCTTAGTGCGATTCAATAGTGCGATTAAAGTTTGTAAAACAATAAACCACATAAAATCATATAACACATAAACATCATATATCCAATATTCATATCATGTTAGGCACATAAACAATTTATATACACACAACATGATTTAAGTATTGATATAATCAACATAAACGGGGCTCTGATACCACTGTTGGGTTTCCAAGTAACATGCGCAGCGAAAAATAGCATTTAAAATTTATGAAACCCAAAGCCCATAGATCCATTTATATGATTAAATCAAATACAACAATATGAATACTAGAAAAACTAACCCTTGATGACTTTGAATTTGGTCTTTAAACTTGGTGGAGAACTTGAAGCTTTGATCACAAAAGTAAGAACACGAACTTTGAAGATGATAAGCTTCACCCTCTAGCGGTATCCACACTTTGAACGAATATCAAGAACAATTGATCTTGGTTGCTAGACCAAAATTGTGAAACACGTTTTCACAATTAATATAAACTATATGGAATTTTATTTGTGTATTATTTTGTTCTTCAATCTAGGATATCTTAGAACAAAATAAAACTCTCTCAAACTCTTTGGAGACTTGCACAAAAGCTATGATATGTTCTGGCCCGAATTTGGCTGTTTATATACAAGTTAGACCTATTCCAAATAGGAAACTTGTTTCTAAACCCGACCAAAATTATTTTCCAAATCAAATTAGGAAACCAGTCCCGACATGGTGTGCGGCCGCCCAAAACACCTGTCCGGCCGCACATCTATCTGGAAGGTTTCTGGTACTTTCTGGACAAATTGTACGGCCGCCCAAGTCATTATGTGCGGTCGCCCACTTTCCCCAGATTTCCCCAATTTCCAAATTCCAATATAGTCCTTATTTAAGATTCGTTCTATTGTGTGTGACCCTCTAGCATTACACTAATTTGGCAATGGGTTCAAATATGAAACCATAAGATATGATTAGGTTCTAGCAAACCGTCATACCTACCCAAATAGTATAACTAGATACAAGTTCGCATTCCTTTAGAACATGTCATAATCCCTTTGTCCACGATGTCATTGAACACAAGTCATCGTCAACAAGTCAACTTGTTTTGTTCAATACTTTCTCGATTCCGAATATGTTGATAATACAAATGACATTGATCTAATCAATTCATTTGAGTCCGGCCGAACATTTTCATCAACATCATTCCTACGAGAGGCCTAAGCTTGACATCTCTCCGAAGAGGGACAAATCCATTTAGCTTATTATTCTTCCCTACGTGAATCCGATTATGCCAATCATACCCTTTATAACTACCCGGTTAAAGGTAGCATTTGAATATGTCAAACATAATGTTCATCAAGTGGAAGACTATAATAACTTCATGTCTAAGGATTCGAATGACATAACTAATATGAGATATATGTACGACATAGACCATGACATAAATCTCATACAGTGGGTCATGTCCAGTACCTTGTTCCAAACAAGTACCTATAAATCTAACATGATCATCTCATGATCATTTAGCCTTTATACTAGTGCTTAACAAGTACTAGGGACGGAGATTATTATAAGTAAACATGAAAAACAATAATAATCAAAACATCTCTTTATTGATATGAAATAAATGATAACAATTACAACGTTTATTTAACGTGCCTAGGGCACCACTACCAACAATCCCAAAGTCTTCAAACCTTACGAACCGGCGCTTTTCCTAGTTACCCGTCCCTTGTGGGTTCTGCCTTTGGTTTTCCCCTTGGAAGTTGTTAACTATTCCTGAGGTTTCCTTCCCTTTGTTGGTGGCTGGGGGCGGTACCTGTAGGAGTTTCCGTTGCTCTAGGAGGAAGATTGCTCATTGAGAGCCTTTTCAAACTTGGACTCGGCGGTGACCATGGCTCAGAGGTTAGGATAGAAGTGATGACTGATCAAAGCTCGTAACTGAGGTTTCAAACATGATTGGAAGATGTCCAATTGTTCGTCCTCGGTCGGCGGGTTATAAATCTCCCCAAGCTTGCAATTCCATCTCCTATAAAATTCACCAATCGGCTCATCACCCTTTTGCATGGTACTTTGCAAATCTGTGCAGTTTGTCTCCCATTCCAAGTTAGACCGGTACTTGGTAAGGAATGTTTCTTTGATTCGATCCCATGTGGCTCGGATCCATCCTTCAAATTGAAGAACCATTTGAGTGCATTTCCTCTTAGGGAGAGTTGGAAATGGTCGGCCATTTGTTGCACTGTACACCCCATTGCCCTCATTGCTAAGGTGTAAGCATTGATGTGGGTTTGGGGACAAGTGGTTCCATCAAACTTGTCGATTTCTGGCATTTTAAACTTGTGAGGTAGGGGGACAATCTTGTCCGGGTCGGTGACTCCCAAAGAGGATTTACTTCCGTTGATTCCTTCAAACTTTTCCTCCATTTGATTCAATTTTTCTACCAACCATCCCATTTAGGGATCCATATGAGGGCTCGAGTTTATTGACCCCATGGTTTGGCTTGTCACCGGAATTGTGGTCGGAGGCACAATGGTGGATGGGATCACGGGAGGAAAGTTTTGAGGTGGCACGTGGGTGTAGACATACCCGTGTGCGGGATTTATGGTAGGGATATATGGTGGGGCGGTATCATAAGCTTGTGCCGCCGGGTTGTAAAATGGGTAGGATGCTCCTTGGGATGCGATTGGCAAAGCTGGGGTTGGCAGACCAATAGTGGCTGGTGCTAATGGCGCTTGGCTTATCGGAATCGGACCGTGCGGGGTGAATCCGGGCGGATATGAAGGAAAACCGCTCATCGGGGTAAAAGGAGCTTGGGTCACAGGCACATTTTGGTGAATGGTGGTTTGGAATATGGGACGTGAGGTCACCACATTACGGTAAGTTTGGGGAGGAGGAAATTGGTTATAGGTCTGAGGTTGCAGATTTTCAGCCTCCTCTTCATCGGTGATTTCCACAAAAGACCCACCATTTTCAAACATGACTGCTACCCCTTTTTGTCTTAGGGCTTCCACCACCCTACTCTGCAGTTCTTCCTGATGTTTACGGATAATTTCTTCCCAGGCCCTGGCGGCCTCTACAGCTTGTACCAATTCTTCCCTGGTGAGACCATTCGGATCTACTGCATTATCACCCCCACTATTGCTTCCTACCGCGCTAGTCATCCTGAGAAGTCTGAGCGAAGCTGCTAACGAACTATCGGACTCGGCACTAATCAAACGGTGACCCGGAACTCTTATCCACTTCTTACGATCTGCGGGGGACAAGGAGGTTTGTTCAGACTCGGGTATCGACTCGGGCTAGTGTTTGGGTAAAAAGGCTTAGGCTCATGCAACATGAAAGTTTATTCTCTTTTATTGTTCATGTTTACTTAAAACGCATTTTATTCCTAGATGGTTGGAAAAGATTTCTCTTCTTTTTCGCAAATATTCTAAATCCCGGATCAGTGGAGGCCATCACTACGCCTATAAACCCCTCCTTTTTCACCTGTATTGCACACCCCCATGGACGGACTATCCCGGGCGAGGGTCCTATAGGGCATGCGGCTTCCACCAACCAAAAGAACCAAACCTAGGGTCTAGGGCATCACAAAGTTCCAATGCGCGGGCCATTCTTATCATAGTTAAGCCCCGGTTGAGGTCAAGATTGACTTAACGCTTCAATGAAATTCCGACATAACCTCACTTTAATGAGGAATCTCGGACCTTAACCTTGGGATTAAGGATGATTAAGACGGGCCAAGAAATAGAACTTAGCGACACAGTGTCACCCTATCGCTAATACATGACTTTGGTTAATTATGGCTGGCATTAACGGGTTAGTCAAGGACCGGGTCAAAGATGACCTTAGTCACACTTGCTTTCACAAGGAGTCGTGAGCTTGGGCGTTAACTTGGCTATAATTAACGTTTGGACATGTAATAGGGATGTGATGATGTGAGCTAGACCAAAAACCAACCATGGTCACGGTATTTGTGTGTCACGGACAATGTGTGGTTGACTCGGGTCGGAAGGGGAGGTGGAATGGACCCGTGCGCGCGAGAAGTGAACAAGAGTGCCAATCAAGCTGCATCGTGGCATCCATCCCCGGTTTTGAGGGTTTTTGAGACATGCACAAGGTTGAGTGCGCGTTGTGTGAAGTCTTCTATGTTCCCTTTTGAGTTAAAATAGAAATTTCGCAATGCGTTTTAATATCATGAACAAGAGTATATACAAGATATGGACAAGCAATTTGAACAAGTAATTTGCACAAGTAATCGAACAAGAATATGAACAAGTAAGAATCTTGAAAATCGAATTTTGTACATGGAAAAGCTTGTGCACAATCGAAGGCTTTGAAAACCAAGAAATTTTTGCAAGAGGAGCAAGGCCCTTTGAAAGTCAATTTATACAAAAAGATTGTGCACAACAACAAAAAGGATTTGGAAAACCAAACTTTTATGAAAGAGGGTTATGCACAGTGAGGCCTTAAAAACCCCAAAATTTTATGTCCAAAATTTGTGCATAACCAAGGTTTAAAAATCAAGTTTTAGTTAAGAAAACAAAGGCATATGTGCACAAGTAAAAGCTGTAAATTGGAACCTGGACAAGCAGAAGCAAGGGGACCATTAGAATGTTTCTGCCCTGCAAGAAATTGTTAACTTGAAACATTCTGTGGGCTCGGGCAAACCAGCCGTACGGCTAGCCGAGGTGTCCCATTATTTTTTGCAATTTTCTAGTTTCTGATCCTTCAAGCCCCAGTTATTGTGTTTCCAGAATAGTTTCATTTACATAAATCAAAACAGAAACATAAAATACACACAAGATATGCACAAAGTCAACAAACGGGGACGGGAGTTTGACCCACACAAAAGTGCCCCCAAAGCTTCTAAAAAGAAGTTTGAAAACACTTTATTCCCCAGCAGAGTCGCCACTGTAAGATACCGGTGGGAAAAATGGAAAAGTTCCCTCGAGAATCAAACACGGCACTTTATGTTAAAGAAAACGGAGTCGCCACGTTAATTTAATTTTAAACCCAAATTTAACGGAAAAGGTTAGAGAAGGTGAGTTCGGAGGTCAAGTTACGTCTTGGGAAGAACTTTTCATCGTTCACCCAATCCGCCTCAGAAAACCGAGTCTCCCTAATTTGTTGACCAAAACGTGCAAGTGTGTGTGTGTGTGTGTGTGTGTGTGTGTGTGTGTGTGTGTGTATTTTAAAATGAGAGAAACTGACTTAACAGAAAACAGTTTAAGATTTAACAAAAGGGGTTTATTTGCAAAGCTTTTTAACAGAATGGAAAAAACTGGAAAAATAATTCCCTGGACAAACCATCCGTACGGATGGGGATGGTTGTCCTGGGAATTTTACAAATTTATCATAAAGCAGTCCAGTTCAGGCAGAAACAGGGCATCCTACTGAAACTGGACAGAATATGATATTTTCAGTTTATTTTATGGTACCAAAACATGCATAACAACATCCCTATGCCTTTGACCATTAATTAGACACCAAAACACAAGATTTTTGGGCATGATCAAGGCAATAATTGGGGAAGTAAGCACAAGGCTGATGAATATGGCTTTGAGCCAAAATAACCATTTGGATGGTTAAAGATTGAGACTTTAACCTCCCAAATGGTTGATTCATCCAATAAAAGGCCATGAGGCATCAAAAATCAACCTTTGGATGGATAAAGATTGAGTCTTTATCATCCAAAGGGATATTATTAAGGCTTAAATCAAAGTTTGGATGGTAAAGATTGGGACTTTACCACCCAAACTTGATCATCTCAACAATAAACATAAACATCATAAATATGCAAGGGCTCTCTCCAAGATGTGCAATGGATCACCAAGCTAAAAGTAAAGACATAGAATTAAATGAAATTAATATAGATTGACATGAAAGTAAATGACATAAAGTAAATGACATTAATCATAACAAGCCTTGATCATCTTTGGTTTTAACCCTTATTCATACACAAGGTATGAGGGGAACATGAATCATTTCAAAGACTTGGTTCCAAGTAATAATATTACATGAAGTATATAAACATTAATTAGACAAGATCATAGACAAATAAATAAAGAAGAGTGAAGGGGAGATGGGGATGAAGGAGGCCTCACCAATGTTTGATTCTAGCCTATCTTCCTATCTTTCACTCAATTCTCACAAAGATGGTGTTTCTGCTCGTATCTCAGCAGAGTTTATGCTCTCAAACTAATATTTCTCCCCCCCCCTGAAATGATCAGCAAGGGCCTTAATTTATAGGGACTGAAGGCACCCAAACCAGCCGTACAGCTGGGCCCTTCTAGTACCTAAACCATCCGTATGACTCAGCATGGCGAGTTTCTGGATTTTTCTAAGTTTAATTCCAGGACAGTCCTAAGGTTTTTGGTTTGTCCTAGTAAGGTCCTAGTCTATCAGTTTTATCCCTGAATAGTCCTAAGAATACCTCTAAGTTGGTTCTAGTTCAGATTGGGGTACTTACACTAGGGCATGACTGCTCAAAATCAAGTTATTTAGGTAGATAACTCCTTATCCATCACATCATATGTGACTCTTAGATCCTTTATGAGATTTTAGATATCTTATGTCTAACATGTTTTAATCTCATTTGTGCCTTAAGCCCAAAACTGTTTTGATAGCCTAATTAAGTCAAACCATTTTAAACGTATAGGAATCACTGTTTCCTCATCTTGCTCATAGATGAATAGAATTAATGCGCCTACGCTAGGGAGTAACCCACATAAAACTAACCATGTACTCACAAGTGTTTTAATCATGGATTGGCACATAACTTAAGTTTTATGAAGGTTTATTTTCATAGAGATATGCATCATATATTTAATGATGTCAAACATAATATAATATAGTCTTTGCATAATATATGTTAACTAATCAAATTAATTAACAAAAGAAAAATCTTGTGATTTAATTACGAAGCAACATTATGGGGAAGGAATCTAAATTCTCTGTTAACAATTTACAGATTGGATATTTCATTCGCATTCCCAGAAACAAGGCGTAAACAATTAATCCAAATTTAGTTTCCTTCTCTGCAAACAATTTGCACTTTGTTTATAGGGATAAATTCTGAAACCCTTTTTGTTTCCGCAGAACATCTATAGATTGAGAGCACAAAACGTACGACCGAAACTAAGCCAAGAGGCATCAACATTTCCGTACTAAGATTAAGAAACTAAGTAATTATTCCATACGGCTGAAACTAAGCCAAGAGGTATCCATATTTCCGTATAGAAAAGTAACTTGTTTCAAGATCATTCATTGTCTCATCAATTTCATATACTACAACAATTCTGAACTCTTCAGAACTCTGATTTCTGCAATTTTCTGAATTAAATCATATTTTCAGGAAACACGGTTTCGAAAACCTGCCATCTGAAACCAGATTCAGTTCCTGATTTGAATTCTGTAAACAATTTACAGAACAATCATAAAACCAGAAAACAAAACAAAACTGCCAGAAAACCTAGGGCAACCGTACGGTGATGATTCCCAGATTTTCCAGATTTCCAGAATTTTTAAAATTCGATCAATTCCATTGTCGTGTTCATGCATTAATCAGATTAAACAAACACGAATTTACATATTACGAATTTAAATAGGTCTAATCAATATCATGAATAAACAATTTATTTCATATACAAATTAGATCTAATTATCAATACACATAATCTAATTATTTATTGATAACCCCAACATGCAATTATTCATACGGATCACATCAATATAATAATCACATAATCCCCATATTCATGCTCATAAATCCTAATCACATATTCATCTTAATCATCATGCGAAATCACATAATCAAATTAAATAATTTAAATATGATGTATTAAAATAATCAACGATGAACGGGGCTCTGATACCACTGTTGGGTTTTGATGCATCATGCGCAGCGGAATAAACATATGAAATCAAACACCCATGAGCCATGGATCCGTCCATGTTGATTAATTAAATACAAGATGAAAGAAAACATACCCTTGAAGATCGAATCCATGAACACGGACTTTAAGGTGCTAAAGCAAACACCCTCTATCGGTATACACACGTCGAACGGACTCAAGAACACCTTCTTAGTTGATTGCTAGATCCAAGGCTTGATGAAGAAACAATTTCTTCGTTGGAATTATTTTGCTCCATTGATTATTGTAGTTTGATGATTCCAAATCTCAAACTAAATATTCCTGCCTCTCTATATTTTATTGTTTCTAAAACAATGTATTATGATTTCTTAAATCACCATTAGAGGCTGTCAAACCCAGCTGCATATATTTATATGAGGGTTTGACCTAATTCCGTTTGGGATCGGGATTCCTTGTCACACAAGAATTCCACATAATCTGGCCAGTTACGTGGGAGGCGCCGTATGGCTCCAACAGAGCCGTACGGGTTGCTCCAAGCCGTACGGTGGCCTCTTCTCAAATTCCTATATTTCATCCCTTTTTCCAATCTGTTCTATTAGGTGTGACCCAATAGGATTATACTAAGTTGGCAATGAGTCCGAACCATTCAGAACCCGTAAGTCATAAGCGGACTCTAGCAAGCCATTATGACTACCCAATTAGTATAAATTTGAAAGTCCAAAGTTACCTTATAGAACATATCACAATCCCTTTGTCACACGATATCATATTGGACATAAGTCATGGTCCACGTCAACTTATGTTGTCCAATGATTTCTCGATCCCGAGTAGATTGATATGAGCAAATGACATTGAACACATCAATTCATTTGGGTACGGTCCTACACTATCATCAATCTTACTCATCGAGTGACCAAGAAGATATCTCTCTTGAGAGAGGGACAAATCCCATCTTGACTTATCATTCTTCCCTACAAGAATCCGATTATGCCAATCGTAGCCTTTATAACCACCCGATTAAGGGTAGCGTTTGAGTACGTCAAGCATAATGTTCATCATGTGGAAGACCATGATAATCTCAGGCTAAGGATTGAAATTGTATGACTATTATGAGATTTAATTATGACATTTGACCATGACATAAATCTCATAACGGGTCTATCCAGTACCTTGTTCTTCAACAAGCACCCACAAGTTTAATCCGCATCCAATGCACTATAATCATCCTATGATTATCCATTAAACTCATGCTAGCCCTTCATAAATGCTAGGGACAATGATTATTATAATAAACATGCAAAAGATATAATAATCGGGTTTGTTATCTCTATAATAATGAAGCTATGATGTAACGCATAGGCCTTTCTTAATATCCTAGGGCATAATATCCAACACTTATATTATTGCATTTTTGTAGTACGAATCTTTGGGTCGTGCACCGACCCAATGGGAATCATTGAATGAGACGCACTTAACCAAATGCAATGGTGGTACGGAGAAGAAATTTGTAACCGAATATGCAGATAAGTTTTCGGTTAGTTTTTAATGCTTATTAGAAATCAATCTTCAAGTTTGCAAATAGCTAGTTATAGCTTTCTTCATTTTTTTTACTCCATGTTTTTTGTTGTTGTCTTCTCTCTTTCCTTTTAGATATCCTTCTTCACTCTTGAATTCCTTAATAGTTAAAGAAGAAAATAAATAGATGCAGTTTATCTAGTTTTTGAGAAAATTGCTTGAGTGTTGGTTTACTAGGTTGCTATTTGGTTGCAAGGAAATGGATGAAAATGAAAATTTCATGGAAATATGTAATTTTGCTGTACATTCAATTTGGGACAGAGATAGTAGATGGTATTGACTACTCTCTATGAATATGATGGCCCCTGTCTCAAAGAAGTACAGTAACTATAGTCCCATATGTATCGCTTGCTATATCATGATGCATTATGTGATGGGTGAAATATTTGTTCATTTGCAGCTCATCTACTATAAACTGGGACTGAATAATTATTCCTAATGGAAGTGGGGGGGGGGGGGTTGTGATGTGAACTAAGATCATGAAGTGTATAACACCTCTGATTAGTTATTTTCTGTAGTTCTTTTTTTATAATTTGTCAAAAAACTACGTATAAGTTATGTTCTAGTCTCCCTGTCCCTAAATGAATGTCCATATTTCATTTTAAGGGACTTTATGATATCATGCTTTGAATTATGTAGTTCTGTTAATCTGGATGGTCTGCTTCCATTAAAAATTTCTAGTCCATATGAATGTCCATATTAGACTAATTTGTTTTTGCTTTTTCCAGGAAACTTAGGGAAACAAATTGCGTGAAGCAAATGGGTTAGATTCTACAACACCTGTGAATGGGGTTGACGATCTAGGGTTAAAGAAATATGAAGAGGTTATAGGAGGCGTACGAAAGGGTAGGCTAGTTGGGAGACCAAAAGAGAAGTAGATTAAACGGTCTGGTCACGCGTCTTCATTGAATTTCGCAGAAAAAAGTTGCATTACAGCAGCCTTCTCAAGAGGTAAAAAGGCTGAAAGAGGCTTTGGATGAAAACACAAAGCTTACGAATGAGGCTTTGGCTGAAAACGCAAAGCTTGCAGCTGAAAATGCAAAGATAAAGGCTGAAAATGCAAAAAACAATTCAGACCAAAATGCTTATATTCACTTCTTGTACCAATAAATGGAAGCTCGTGCGGAGAAGAATGAAGATCCACCCCCTCCCCGTCCTCCCAGTTCATTGTAAGAGCTCCTACATCTAATGGATCAACAAATTTTCTTGATGATGATGGTACAGGGGATGAGTGTTGGGTTTTGATGCATCATGTGCAGCGGAATAAACATATGAAATCAAACACCCATGAGCACGGATCCGTGCATATTGATTAAATTAAATACAAGATGAAAGAAACTAACCCTTGAAGATCGCATCCATGAACACGGACTTTAAGGTGCTAAAGCAAACACCCTCTATCAATATCCACACGTCGAACAGACTCAAGAACACCTTCTTGATTGATTGCTAGATCCAAGGCTTGATGAAGAAACAATTTCTTCATAGGAATTATTTTGCTCTTTGATTATTGAGTTTTGATGATTCTAAATCTCAAAACTAATAATCCTACCTCTTTATATTTTATTGTTTCTAAAACAATATGTTATGATTTCTAAAATCAACATTAGAGGCTGTTAAACCCGGCTGCATATGTTTTTATGAGGGTTTGACATAATTCCTTTTGGGCTCGAGTCTTCTTGTCAAACAAGAAAACTGAACAAACTGACCAGTTACAGGGGCCGGCCGTACGGCTCACCAGGGGCCGTACGCCATCTCCCGAGCCGTATGGTGGTCAATTCAAAAATCCCATATTTTCAGCATTTTCCAATCCGTTCTATTGTGTATGACCCAATAAGATTATACTAAGTTGTCAACGAGTCCGAACCATTCAGAACCCGTAAGTCATAAGCGGACTCTAGCAAGCCATTATGACTACCCAATTAGGATAACTTTGAAAGTCCAAAGTTACCTTATAGAACATATCACAATCCCTTTGTCACACGATATCATATTGGACATAAGTCATGGTCCACGTCAACTTATGTTGTCCAATGCTTTCTCGATCCTGAGTAGATTGATATGAGAAAATGACATTGAACACATCAATTCATTTGGGTACGGCCGTACACTATCATCAATCTTACTCATCAAGTGGCCGAGCAGATATCTCTCTTGAGAGAGGGACAAATCCCATCTTGACTTATCATTCTTCCCTACAAGAATCTGATTATGCCAATCGTAGCCTTTATAACCACCCGGTTAAGGGTAGCGTTTGAGTACGTCAAACATAATTTTCATCATGTGGAAGACCATGATAATCTCAGGTCTAAGGATTCAAATTGTATGACTATTATGAGATTTAATTATGACCTTTGACCATGACATAAATCTCATAACGGGTCTATCCAGTACCTTGTTTTCCAACAAGCACCCACAAGTTTAATCCGCATCCTATGCACCATAATCATCATATAATTATCCATTAAACTCATGCTAGCTCTTCATAAGTACTAGGGACAATGATTATTATAATAAACAGGCAAAAGATATAATAATCGGGTTTGTTATCTCTATAACAATGAAGCTATGATGTAACACATAGGTCTTTCTCAAGGGCCTAGGGCATAATATCCAACAATGAGGATATGGGTGATGAGAAGATGGATGATGAGGACATTGGTGATGAGCAGATGGGTTATGATTATAATTAGTATGGTCTATTGAAATTTTTTGGTCTCTACTCCTAAAGGTACTATGTTAGCAGGCTAACTCAAGCTAAATGATGCTTTGTTTTGTTGGATGAATTGGAAAATGTTTATTATGGTGGATGGCTATTTGGACTAATAAGATTGTGGATGTATATTATATTTTTTGGGATATTAAATACTTACTAGATATTTCTATTAATGTTAAAACTATCTTTGTTATTGATTAATGAATAGTTTTATTTAATACTCCCTCCGTTTTATGTGACTTGAGACCAAAAATCTTGACACACAAATTAAGAAAAAGTAGGAGGGAGAAATAGTGAGAGGAGGTGTTTGTGAGTATGAAAAATTAAATAGGAGAAAGAATGAGTGGGAGGAATAGTAAGTTGATTGGTGTCGTGAGTGTAAAAGTAAAGTATGAGAGAGAATGAGTGAGAAGAATAGTAAAGATTCTTTATCATTTTGGGCAGTCTCTAATCACGTGGAATAGACGAAAAATGAAATAAGTCTCAAATGACATGAAATAGAGGGAGTATTAATCATCATTATTGAGAAAAAAATGGAAAAATATTTAAAATAAAATAGGAAGATAGATTAGGCGATGGCTAAATCAGTCACGGAAAAATCAACATTTATTTTTATTTATGGAATACGCGATTGGTAAAGCCGTCACACAATAGGAGTTCATGCATCTTTCTGCGATTGCAATTGCCGTTCCTTTTTAAAGGCTAATGTGATGGCATTTCTACTTTTTTTTTCAAAAAGATAATAAAAATAATTAATGGTTAAGGCGATGCAAAAAGCAGTCGCTCAATCTCTAGAGCTAATGAGATGGATAAACGAATCGCGGAAACCAAAGGCGGCAAGGGTTTATGTGATGACATTGGCGATTGTTTTCCCAGTCGCCTTACGTTTACGCGATGGCTTTTATAGAATACGCGATTGCCAAAATGTTTTTTTTTTTGTAGTGAATGCGGGACAATACTGGATAAGTTGACGCGACCACCCGATCACAATAATGATTTTTTAAGTTGAAGTGAGCTCAGTGTTCTAAAAGACATTCGTCTAGGCCCCGCCTAAGCATTCATGAAACACCTAAGTCCCGCCTAGGATATTATATATGTTTCTGAATTCTCGGCCCTGCCTAAGTTCCGTCTAGACCCCGCCTTGTAACACCCCGAATTTTCTTAATGTATCTTGAGCATTTAATGGCATTAAATAACAATAATTAATACCTCAATTTAGGGTTCACAACTAACCCTTTTATTACATCATCAATTCGAAATAAATGCGGAAGCGTAACTCAAAACTTGTCTTGGCAGGTAAACCACCCTAGCCATCAATGTATCTTAACTTACATCAATAAATAAATGTTCTTAAAATACTAAAATAAACATTCTTCAATCCGCCGTTCTCCTACGGCTGCCCTCCTTTTCTTCCTTTCTACTTAAATCCTGAAACAAAAATTTATAGAGAAGGGATGAGCGAACGAATGCTCAGTAAGTTCATACGTGGCCTCTCCGGTTACTAAGGAGAGACGACCAGAACGAACACTTTGAATAACTTTTACAAAGATAGGTTCAGTTACTTTTGGATTCAAGACTGCAGAACAATACAGTCGTATTACTTTTAAGATTTTACTTTCAAAGGATTATGGCACTACAATCCAAAGGGATTCATTAAAGTTCCGTCAATTCCTTGGTAACGTACATTATAACCTCAATGCCAAAGGTACAATTGGTACACCTAGCTTCTTCAGCCAATAGTGTGGGTCGTAACATATATGGTATCCACACACATATGCTCGGGGTCTAGAATCATCCTTGTAATCAGACAATTCCTGAGAGAAGGCATGTGATCACTCATGCAATCCCTAGTTTAAGGACGAGTCTTTTCTAACTGGACTGTCCGTCAATGTCTTTTCTAACTGGACATTGGATGCCTTAACAAGTAAGTGGTTAACTTACAAGTTAAAATGAGAACATACCATGGTACAAGTATGTGATACAAGTTTCAAACTTCGATACTTAGTAGATCGATGGGAACATCACTAAGTATAGATTCTTTCAAGGAACGTTCAATAACGCAGAGTTCATTCAAATACTATCATGCCATACTGATAGCTAACTTTAGAAAGAATATGGAATTCCAATAAACAGGAGTTCAAATACTGTAAGGAACGTAATCCCTTACCTGAATTGCTTTTCCTCGCAATCTCCTCTCTGTGCGAATCTACAAGGCACCGAGTAATTTACTTTAGTACTCTCAATATTGTTAACTACTTCTACTGAGTTAACTGAGAGATGTGTTTTAACTTCTTTACTTCGTTGTTCCTTTCTTACGTTTAAGTTTCTGACTTTGATTTACGAGTCAGTCCTTTAACTTTGATATAATTGTAATTAAGTCCTCTAACTTTGGGTTAATTACAATTTGGTCCCTCAACTTTGGGTTAATTACAATTTGGTCCTTCCACTTTGGATTAATTTCAGATTGGTCCTTTAACTTTAGTTTAATTGCAATTTAGTCCTTCCACTTTGGATTAATTTCAGATTGGTCCCCCAAGTTTCTTTTTACTCACTTAGGCCCCTCTAACTTCAAAGGTTTCCCCTTTTTATTCCTTTTTAACTTTAACCTTTTCAGTTTAATCCTTTTCCGTTAGGAAACTAACTGAATTATTTTATTCTTCCTCCTTTCCGTTAACTTTCTAACTTCCAAGGTTTTCCAAGTGACTATTACATCTTTTCAAGTTAGTTTTCTAACTTCCTAACAATTCTTTTTAAAACTTACGGTTTCTTTTCATTATAAACTTAACGAAAATACTACTGTCCGTCCCAATTCTTAACATTCTTAATCAAAATTAACACCCAATCTTATGTAGCCAATGCCGAATTATACATCATCATCCATTCATTGATTATATTATTCTTTCTAATTCTTTAAACTTTTCCAAATTCCCAACATCGATTTTTATTCATAACCCAATAACAAAAATCATCAAAATCAACAAAAAAAATCTCCAATGAAAATAAGGCCATTCGGCCGAATGTGATTAAAAAAAGAATCCATATTTTTTCTTCTTTTGATAAACCCAATTCAACCTTGATGATTTCTGTGTTCAATTCCCAAGCATTGTATAATATTAATCAATCCCAATCGTGAAAAAAAAAAATCAATCTTACAAATAAAACTAGTATTAAGATCACTATTCTTCCATAGCATTTAGATCAAATCCTTTAACCTTTTAAAATTTTATCATTAATCACTAGCATGCAAAAACCCTAATATTGGTATTCTTAAATCATGCATAACTTATGATTTACTAATCCAAATTCAATGAAACAAATTTTGGAGAGTAGGATTTAGCATTACCTCGAGAATGATCGGATTACTTCTTCCAAAACAATGGCGGAAATTCTCTCCTCCCTCCTCCTTGGTTCGGCGGCTGCTATAGGGTAGAACTAGGGTTTAGGTTTTTTGTTGTTTTTGTTAATTAAGAAGTAAAACCTAAATTTTTCACTAACCATAGTATTTATACTCTTGGGTAAAATTAATTGGGTTGGGTCTATTTGTTTTGGATTCAAGCTAACCCAATGGAGCCCATTTTGATTTGGCCCAACTCCTTAATTATTCGACTTAGCATTTAATTACTTTAATGTGACCAATTAAAATAATTAAAAATGAAAAAAAAATATGCGGTTATTACATTCTTACCCCCTTAAAAGAAGTTTGTCCTCAAACTTGACAAGTCTTAATCCGAGAAGATGTCCGGGTACAGTTCACGCATTTCACTTTCTTGTTCCCATGTCGCTTCTCTTTCTGAGTGATTGCTCCATTGCACTTTCACATAGGGAACCGTTCGCTTTCTTACGACCTCGTCTTTTCTGTCGACGATTTTGATTGGTCGTTCATCGTACGTCAAATTTGCCCGAACTCTTAACTGTTTGTACTCGATCACATGACTCGGATCGTGAATATACTTCCTTAGCATGGAGACATGAAACACATTATGTACTCCAGCTAACACTGGCGGTAACACCAGTCGATAAGCTACTTCCCCGATCTTATCGAGAATTTCGAACGGTCCCACATATCGTGGACTTAGCTTCCCTTTGTATCTCCCTCTTAATTTCGTCATTGTTCGGCACTCATACTCTCTTTTGGTACCTCAATATTCTATCTTCGCCCATGTGAAGATCTTTTACTTGTCCTTTTCCGATTAGGGCTTCTCTCTCCTCGTCTACCTCTTGTGCCTCTTTAATCCTGCCCAACAGTGCAGGCTGTAACGTCAATCTAGCCAAATATCCATTTACCTTCACCACTAAGTTCATCTCCTTGACATCATTCCACATACTTACCCCCTTAGAGATCAATGTCACCAACATTCCGTGATTCTTTCTACTTAAGGCATCTGCCACCTTGTTAGCTTTCCCAGGATGGTACAATATTTCACAGTCGTAATCCTTGAGAAGCTCCAACCATCTCCGTTGTCTCATGTTCAACTCCTTCTGAGTGAAAATGTACTTAAGGCTCTTGTGATCTGTAAAAATCTGGCATTTCACGCCATACAAATAATGTCCAAATTTTCAAGGCAAATACTACTGCCGCTAACTCCAAATCATGGGTCGGGTAATTCTTCTCATGTACTTTCAACTGCCTAGATGCATAAGCTATAACCTTATCATTCTGTATTAACACACAGCCTAGCCCTTTAAGCGAGGCATCGCTATATATTACAAATCCTTCTGATCCAGACGGTAAAGCAAGAACTGGTGCGGACACCAATCGTCGCTTCAATTCCTCAACACTCCTTTCACATTCTTCTTACCAAACAAACTTTGCTCCTTTCTGAGTTAACCTCGTCAATGGCACTGACAACTTCGAGAAACCTTCTACGAATCTCCTATAGTAGCTAGCCAAACCTAAGAAACTTCTGATCTCACTTACTGAAGTTGGTCTTTCCCAATCCACAATAGCTTCTATCTTTGTTGGATTCACGGCAATCCCATCCTTTGACACCACATGTCCTAAGAATGCTACTTCCTCCAACCAGAATTCACACTTCTTGAATTTAGCATATAACTTCTGCTCTCTTAAAATCTGCAGTACTAACCTTAATGCTCTTCATGTTCTTCCTTGGTCCTCGAATACACCAAGATATCATCAATGAATACAATCACACACTTATCCAGAACTTCTGAAATATCCTATTCTTAAGTTCCATAAACGCTGCCGGTGCGTTAGTCAACTCACACGGCATCACTACAAACTCATAATGACTATACCTTGTTTTAAAGGCTGTCTTAGCTATATCATCCTTCTTCACTCTTAGTTGATGGTAACCAGACCTCAAGTCTATCTTCAAGGAATAACACGCTCCACGAAATTGGTCAACCAAATCATCTATTCTGGGCAACGGGTATTGGTTCCTTACCGTCACACGGTTCAATTCACGATAGTCGATACATAACCTCATCGACGCATCCTTCTTCTTCACAAATAATACCGGTGCACCCCATGGTGATACACTCGTTCTAATCAAGCTCTTATCTAACAACTCTTACAGTTGCTCCTTTTATTCTTCAATTCTGACGGAGCCATTCTATACGGCGCCTTCGATATTGGTGAAGTCTCAGGTACCAAATCGATAGAAAATTTTACTTCTCTTTATGACGGTATTCCCGGTAAATCCTCAGGAAACACGTCCTTGAAATATCTAATCACAGAAAGTGATTCTACGGTTACTTCCTTCTTGCTCGTATCACCAATGTACGCCAAGAATCCTTCACATCCTTTCTTTAAAAGCTTACGAGCCTTCATTACCGATATAAGGTTCGATCGGGTTCTAGGTTTCGTTTCTTGAGAACATCACTCTTCTCTAGGTAGTAATCTAAAGTGGACTTCTTTCTTTAAAACAATCCACATGGGCATGGTATTCAGTCAACTATAGTTCATTCCCAAGATTACATCAATTCTTCGATGTCCTAAACTAATGAGATCAACCTCAAGTTCTTCCTCGTCTACTTTCAAAGGACACTTCCTAGATATAGACGTAATAGGGATCGATTCTCTAGTTTGAATACCCATAACTAAAGAATTCTCTAACGCCTCAGGAATTTAATACATATTCTTAGCCAAGCAATCATTTGGCACTTCTTATCAGAACCTTTCCCTTTGACGTCGTTCTTATTACCATCATTTCTATTGCCGTAGCCTTTATTCTGGTACTTACTTGTACTACCTTCCTTTTCGCGATCGTCAGTAGCCTTCCTTTAGATTCAGTCGACACTTTCTTAGTTGACTCTTCTTCTCTTTTCGCTTACTGCGATAACTATCAGATTCCTTCTCCACTATCCTTGTCCTATCCAACACTTAACCCTAGGTTGGTAGTATTAATGGAATGATTCTATATCGGATTCGGTTGCTCAAACCATCTTCAAATTCTCGAGCCTTTTGCGCTTCATCATCGAAGAGTGTTAGGGTAAATTCTAGCAATTTGGTGAATCTAGTACCATAGTCGTTCACCGTCATACTTCCTTGAGTTAGCATCATAAACTTAGCCTCTCTGGCGTTTCGAACACTTGCCGGATAATATAGTACTATCATTAGTTATCATGAATACGAGACTTTTTCACGCACTCTCATACTATAGCTCGTCTCTACAGACTAACATTCAATTTATAGGTCATTTACTAAACCACTGGTCGTTTCAACAGACCATCACTATCTTCATTAGTCAACTTTACTAGACGTATGGGTCGCTTCATTAGACCATTTCTATTTTCATAGGTCATTTCAATTAACCATAATCACTTTCATTGGTCGTTTCAATAAACCATTCTTACTTGTTCCAGGTTAACTCGCACATTTAACCCTATTACTCACGTCAACCCAAGCATTGTACTATGCCTAGTACTTTTACATAAATAGGCCGTCCCCAAAAGACGTAATTTTGACACAAGATCGGTCTACTAGATCTCTGGTCGTTCCAATAGACCAATTCTCCTTAGGGAAGTCATTTCACTAGACTTTACTTATTAATCATAGGTCGATTCACTAGACCTACTCTCATTCACACTTGGCCGTTTCACTAAGCCCATTACTCTTATACTTAACCGTTTCAATAGGTTATTTTATTCTTTTTTCGATCGCTTCAATGGGTCAAAATTAACTTGGCCGTTTTAATAAGCCAAATACTTTCTCTTGACCGTTTCAATAGGTCACTTTATTCTTGTTTCGATCATTTCACTAGACCAAAATTAATTTCACTTGGCCGTTACCATTGCCGTTTCCGTTGTCTCCACTTCTGGTATTCGAGGCCATCTGCAAGTTTTCCTTTTACTTTAAAACAAGTTCGTGCTCTAGAAATGTTCATCACTACACAATATGTGCGGTGTTCATGGTATACTTAACATTACTATCCTTTTACTAACGGTTACTTGTTAGTTTGGATCGTGTTCGTAGGTCTTTTGTACTAGACCATGATTCAGATTTGGTTAGTTTTCTTAACCTTTCTTCTCCAGTTCAGGAGTTTTCGTACTTCATAATTTACAACCGGTTTACTTGGTTGATTATTATCTCTTCATTCCACTAGTTTTTATTACGTAACTAGTGTTAACTTATTCCAATGGTCGTCTTACTTCGTACCATGGTTACGGAGATTATTTCAAATCACTCCGACGTTTTCCCTTGTCTTTTCTAGACAAGTTGACTTTTAGTCTAAACAATAATAGACAATTTATAATTCTGGTATTTAAATTAAATAACTAACTTTATTCAACTAAGGTGTGAGATTTAAACATCTCAGAATACACCCAAATTCAACTTAACATAAGCAAAAAGTCTAACTGCATTACTCTGCTAATAAAAATAAACTAAGGAAAAATATCTATTCCAATAACTATTTTGTAGCCAATTGCATCAATTTCCACATTGTGCGTGCTCTGCTTTGAGTTGGTCATATTTCTCTTGCAATTCCAACTTCTCTGCCCAAATCTGATAGCCTGACGCCCTAAGCTTTTCCTCATAAGCTTCTTGCTCATCTATCTTCTTTTTCAGTTCATTATTCTACTCTATCTCATCTACTAGTTGTACACTGATACGGTTCCACTCGCGATTAGCTCTAATCACGTGGTTCTCTAAGCTTTCGACTTTCTTTAACTGTACTGCTAACTTTCCTTCTACATACATTATGTCCTCATCACGTCCCTTGATGACATTCTGTAGGCTGCTGACTCCTAGAGTCTCCTTCCTAAGCTCCCTTTTTGTCTTGCGCAACTCCATAGTTAACTGCTTAATGACATTATCCTTGGCTTCTATTTCTTCCTTTAGGGTAGCACTGTACCTTACAGATTTCATTGGTCTCCTCGGCATGATCCTACACACACCAACAATAAACTTAATTAGTAATCGTCCCAAGATTTCATTATAACATATTAGTAGAATATAATAGACATGAAATGAAGAGGTTTCTACTTCCCCAAGTATATTCATACTTTACGTACACCCTTAGTATCATTCCTAGAGATAGATTGTATCACTTGAACTTCCTCAAGCAAGATCTTATTCAAGTCAAGTACTAAGTTCTCCCATTAGTCTTAACTTTCTGTTTTCTCCCATAAGACCTAAAGCCATTGCTCTGATACCAACTGTAACACCCCGAATTTTCTTAATGTATCTTGAGCATTTAATGGCATTAAATAACAATAATTAATACCTCAATTTAGGGTTCACAACTAACCCTTTTATTACATCACCAATTCGAAATAAATGCGGAAGCGTAACTCAAAACTTGTCTTGGCAGGTAAACCACCCTAGCCATCAATGTATCTTAACTTACATCAATAAATAAATGTTCTTAAAATACTAAAATAAACATTCTTCAATCCGTCGTTCTTCCTACGGCTGCCCTCCTTTTCTTCCTTTCTACTTAAATCCTGAAACAAAAATTTATAGAGAAGGGATGAGCGAACGAATGCTCAGTAAGTTCATACGTGGCCTCTTCGGTTACTAAGGAGAGACGACCAGAACGAACACTTTGAATAACTTTTACAAAGATAGGTTCAGTTACTTTTGGATTCAAGACTGCAGAACAATACAGTCGTATTACTTTTAAGATTTTACTTTCAAAGGATTATGGCACTACAATCCAAAGGGATTCATTCAAGTTCCGTCAATTCCTTGGTAACGTACATTATAACCTCAATGCCAAAGGTACAATTGGTACACCTAGCTTCTTCAGCCAATAGTGTGGGTCGTAACATATATGGTATCCACACACATATGCTCGGGGTCTAGAATCATCCTTGTAATCAGACAATTCCTGAGAGAAGGCATGTGATCACTCATGCAATCCCTAGTTTAAGGACGAGTCTTTTCTAACTGGACTGTCCGTCAATGTCTTTTCTAACTGGACATTGGATGCCTTAACAAGTAAGTGGTTAACTTACAAGTTAAAATGAGAACATACCATGGTACAAGTATGTGATACAAGTTTAAAACTTCGATACTTAGTAGATCGATGGGAACATCACTAAGTATAGATTCTTTCAAGGAACGTTCAATAACGCAGAGTTCATTCAAATACTATCATGCCATACTGATAGCTAACTTTAGAAAGAATATGGAATTCCAATAAACAGGAGTTCAAATACTGTAAGGAACGTAATCCCTTACCTGAATTGCTTTTCCTCGCAATCTCCTCTCTGTGCGAATCTACAAGGAACCGAGTAATTTACTTTAGTACTCTCAATATTGTTAACTACTTCTACTGAGTTAACTGAGAGATGTGTTTTAACTTCTTTACTTCGTTGTTCCTTTCTTACGTTTAAGTTTCTGACTTTGATTTACGAGTCAGTCCTTTAACTTTGATATAATTGTAATTAAGTCCTCTAACTTTGGGTTAATTACAATTTGGTCCCTCAACTTTGGGTTAATTACAATTTGGTCCTTCCACTTTGGATTAATTTCAGATTGGTCCTTCAACTTTAGTTTAATTGCAATTTAGTCCTTCCACTTTGGATTAATTTCAGATTGGTCCCCCAAGTTTCTTTTTACTCACTTAGGCCCCTCTAACTTCAAAGGTTTCCCCTTTTTATTCCTTTTTAACTTTAACCTTTTCAGTTTAATCCTTTTCCGTTAGGAAACTAACTGAATTATTTTATTCTTCCTCCTTTCCGTTAACTTTCTAACTTCCAAGGTTTTCCAAGTGACTATTACATCTTTTCAAGTTAGTTTTCTAACTTCCTAACAATTCTTTTTAAAACTTACGGTTTCTTTTCATTATAAACTTAACGAAAATACTACTGTCCGTCCCAATTCTTAACATTCTTAATCAAAATTAACACCCAATCTTATGTAGCCAATGCCGAATTATACATCATCATCCATTCATTGATTATATTATTCTTTCTAATTCTTTAAACTTTTCCAAATTCCCAACATCGATTTTATTCATAACCCAATAACAAAAATCATCAAAATCAACAAAAAAAATTCTCCAATGAAAATAAGGCCATTCGGCCGAATGTGATTAAAAAAAGAATCCATATTTTTTCTTCTTTTGATAAACCCAATTCAACCTTGATGATTTCTGTGTTCAATTCCCAAGCATTGTATAATATTAATCAATCCCAATCGTGAAAAAAAAAATCAATCTTACAAATAAAACTAGTATTAAGATCACTATTCTTCCATAGCATTTAGATCAAATCCTTTAACCTTTTAAAATTTTATCATTAATCACTAGCATGCAAAAACCCTAATATTGGTATTCTTAAATCATGCATAACTTATGATTTACTAATCCAAATTCAATAAAACAAATTTTGGAGAGTAGGATTTAGCATTACCTCGAGAATGATCGGATTACTTCTTCCAAAACAATGGCGGAAATTCTCTCCTCCCTCCTCCTTGGTTCGGCGGCTGCTATAGGGTAGAACTAGGGTTTAGGTTTTTTGTTGTTTTTGTTAATTAAGAAGTAAAACCTAAATTTTTCACTAACCATAGTATTTATACTCTTGGGTAAAATTAATTGGGTTGGGTCTATTTGTTTTGGATTCAAGCTAACCCAATGGAGCCCATTTTGATTTGGCCCAACTCCTTAATTATTCGACTTAGCATTTAATTACTTTAATGTGACCAATTAAAATAATTAAAAAAGAAAAAAAAATGCGGTTATTACTAGGGGTGATCATGGTCCGGTCTGGTCCGTTTTTTGACAAAATATCACAAAACCAGAACCGGAACCTATACTCTGGTTCTCTAAAAATTTGGAACCGGAACCAAACCAATACTTGTGAGAACCAACACACTGGTTCTGGTTCTACTGGTCTGGTCTGGTCCGGTTCTACAATTTATTAATCATGTGAAGTTTATTTCTTTTCAAACTTTCTTAACTCACAACATTGACAAGATCAAACACAAATATAATCTTAATATTAATTATAAATCTAGATAAAAAAAAAACCCAAAAAACTGAAGTACCGTCAAATTATACGGCCAAATGTATCAATTCATAAAATATAATCACTATAGTATTAAATATTACAACTATTGATTAACAAACAAAAAGAAACATATATTGCTCATCTTACAAATAGTTACATGGGTCTTTTTAAAAAAAAATTAAATGGGCCATTAAAAAAATAATAATACAAAAGTAAGTATATAATTTTATTTACTATAAGATAATACATATAAAATAAATATGTAGTATATGTGCTCAACTGGTCCGGTCCGGTTCTAACCAGATTAATTTCACCAAGAACCAGAACCGAACCAATATACTGGTTCTATAATATTTTAGAACCGGAACCAAACCATATGTACTGATCTGGTCCGATTTTTACTGGTTTGGTCCGGTTCTTTTGGTCCGGTCCGGTTCCAAATTTTTTTTGCTCACCCCTAGTTATTACAGACGCTGCTGCGGCGCCTAGCGCTTTTTAGAACCTTGCGTGAGCTCACTCGAATTTGTCCCATCACTATCGATAATCAGTTTTCCTACGTCACAAAACTTCAACATGGAAAATCACCAAAAAGATTCTAAAAAAAAAAAGCGAGTATATACTGTGTACACCTTCACAAAATTATGGGCCCCAAATTCATAGTCAGAAATTAAGTTATGTGTAACATTGTATGATATTCTATTGTATAAAAAATTTAATCAGCAGCAAATTCATAGTCCGAAATTTAGTCAGAGATTTAACTAACTGTTAATGGCCACTTAAAAGAAGAATGGATGATTGGATATGCTATTAACATTCACAGTCTAGAAAAGGATGAGAAATCGTACCTGACCGACTGTCTGGAGAAGAAAAGAGGAGAAGGACTGAAGGAGTTGTCAGAGACTCGCCAGAAGAACAGGAAAAGAAGCGCCGTCGGTGGGGGAGCGAAACGAGTGCGGAGCCGGAGTATCTGAGGGGGTGAGTGTACGATTGTCGACTCGTCGCCCGTAGACCGTGGTGGGATAGGACGCGAGCTAGGGTTAATTGAGAGTTGAGATATTGGCGATTGTTAATACAGTACACTAAAAGGGGCATTTGTTTTGGGAGAGATCCTTTGGGCCTCGATTGCTTGGGATTGGGTTGAAAATTAGGATTGGGCCTAAAGTTTCAAAAAATACGGGACGTCCCGTCCCATCCCGCGTTGTGTCCCACTTCAAACGGGGTGTCCCGAATACACATTTTTTGGGATTATAATATATTGTCCCGTCCCATATATATAGCGGGACGGGACGGTCCCGAATTGACGGCTCTACTTGCAATACATATCCACAAGTGGACTTCCTAGTGTTTCCTCTTCATCTCTAATGTTCATCTCAGTAAACAGTAAACACAGACTGTGCCTCAGCCAAAGCTCACATTTTCCATACATGTCCAGAATTGCATTCTACGTACAAACATTGGAATAAAATCTGGTCTTGATGGTTATCCCATGTACCCTGTCCTGGAATAAATGTCATCGTTTTCTGGACGTAAGTACGAAAGAACTTTGAGCAATGAATTTAGCTGATTTAGTTATCCTAATAAAATTGTAAAACTTGTTATTGATACACCAATATAAATACTATCAATAACAATTTTTAAAATTTCATTAAAATGATACATTAACTTCAAATTATTTCTCAAAGCTCCTTCGTACTAACATACAAAAAACGGCAATATTTATTCTGGGACAGATGTGGTACTTGGATTCCATCTTTATATACTCTGATGGCTGCACAAGTGCTAAATGCGCCAGACAGAGTGATGTCATCAAAACAAAAACCAGACTCCATTAAATTATGAAATCGCTGCGGTGCTTCAAAGCCGTGATCAGAACGACCGCATCCTGTTATAATGGCGTTATATCGAATTCCGACAGATAAGCCTACACATGACCCAAATACACTAGCGTATGTTGATTGACTAACCTCAAACCCTTCAGTTTGAATCTTCTTGAACAGTTCCAAACCAGCCAAAGGATCATCATTCTGTACACAACCAGCAATCAATTCAATCCAAGAAACCCAATTCTACTGAGGCATTTCACTGAAAAACCGTATACTCTCCTTCAACTTCTTGCATTTGGCATACATATCTACCATTGCACTATCGGTCACCACGTCATTGGCAAAACCTGTTCGAACCACAAGCCCATGAATCTGAATCCCTAACCCATAATCATCTATACTTCAACATGCCTTTAGTACCACACCAAAAGTCGTTGTGTCCAATCCCAGATCCTCATTCACCACTTGCAAGAAACAGTCAATGGAGTCCCCAATCCCCATAGCTACCATTTTGCAAGAACCCAAAAATTAACGAGTTCCACGCTGTGGCATTGAATCAAACATCAACTGAGCCATCCCCATATTCTCACACCCAGCATACCCAAAAATCATCTGCCGTTATGACATTCCGTCAAACACATTACGAGCTTAGTCCAATTCGGAGCACTCCACATTGCTCTAGATTCAATGATTCATTATGGTATAAAATGTGGTTCGATTTGAGAAGTTATCACAATCACAAGCAAATAGTCCAACTACTAATATCAATAGTTTTAGTTTTAAGCTTTTTAGTTATGTTTTTTTTTTTTTTTAATTTTCTCAATCTATTTATATGTGCAAAGTGACACTTCCTATAGTATTGTAATGCCTATTAGAATGGGTAGTATAGGCACCAACTTTATACCCTATTTAATAAGACGACATTTATTTTGGGACAAACGGAAATGGAAAGTTGGACATTTATTCTAGGATAGAGGGGAAAATGTTTTTGTTTTTTTTTATGTAATTCTATATGGACTTTATGAGGACAAGAGCATCCAAAATATTGTTCATACTTTTTCATTTATGAAATAAAGCAAACTAATTTTTTTTTTAATTAAAATTGAAACAAAAAAAAAAGAAAAAAGAAAGTATGAATTTTAAATTGATACACGGAGGAACATTTATTTCGTTTCGTGACCGGAAAGAAAGAAATTATCTCAGTATGAAAAAGTGCGAAAAGGCTACACTTACACTTGGTGTATGTATACACCATAAATAAAATAGGAATTTTTCCCCAAAGGTCCCCAGTGTGAGATTTTATTACACATAAATCCCAGCTCAGACCAAATACCAGATAAGGAGTTGGGCTGAGATCCAAATTCCCCATACACGAGTAAACTGCTTTTCTGCCCTTCGTACTATGGCCCCAACATCAATTTGACACTCGTACTATTGAAACACAAAATGTATGATGCGTACTATTGTTTTATATACAAAATTAACCAACATTTTATTCAGTCGTTAACTTTTTCTAACACACGTTATTTTTTCTAACGAGCATTAAACGTAGCTAAATCAAAAATCGCCACAAACCAAGTCGGTCCAGAAAAATTCAAATTCCCAATTCGTTAACCGTTGGATCGACTTCAAATTTCCGGGGTATGTTCGCAACACCTAGGCGCTAATTCTGACCGAAGCGATCTGAAAGCTATTCACCGGATAGGGAGATCGATTCATCGGAAAAAAACTAGCGAACAAACCCAGTCGGACCAGAAAAAATCAAATTCCGGATTCATTAACCGTTGGATCGACTTCAAATTTATGGGTTATGTTCGAAACACCTAGGCGCTCAATCTGACCGGAGCGATCTGACATATATTCAGCATAGAAAGAGATCTGGACATCGGAAGAAAACTGGCGAAAATTTCCCAGGATGAAATGGTGGAGTTGGTTGGGTGGAGTGGTGATTGGTTGTGATGCGGTGGTGGTGGGCTGCGAAGTGTGGGGTGGATGTTGGGTTTGGGAAGATGATGGAGATAACAAAAGTTAATTTTGTTAACATAAATTATTAACATCCGTTAAAATAAATTAATGCTCGTTAGAAAAAATAACATGTGTTAGATTTGATTGAGTTTGACCATATTTGACCAATTAATATTATTATATTTTTCTAAAAAATGAAAAAAGTAAAAATGTTCGACTCTTGTATGTTGATTATGTGTTAGTTATAAGAGTTTGACCGAGTTTCACCGAATTTGACCAAATAATATTGTTCATTTTTTCTAAAAAAATGAAAAAAGTGAAATTTTTTTTACACTTATTTGTTAATTATGTGTTAGTTATAATAAGAGTTTAACCGAATTTGATCAAATAATATTTTTATTTTAAAAAAAAAATTTGGAAAAAGTGAAAGTTTTCGACTCTTATCTGTTAACTATGTGTAAGTTATAAGAGTTTGACTGCTGGTTGACCGAGTTTGACCAAAATTGACCAAATAATATTAATTTTCTTTTCTGAAAAAATGAAAAAAGTGAAAATTTTCAACTCTTAAATGTTAATTATGTGTGAGTTATAAGAGTTTGACTTAGGGGTGGAAATGGTTTGGCTCAAACCGCGGTTCGAAACCGAGCCGACCAAAACCGTGCGGTTTAGCTCGGTTTTTACACTTATGCGGTTCAGCTCGGTTTCAAAAATTGATAAACCACACGGTTCGGTTTGGCTCACGGTCTGACCCTTCATGCCGAACCGAGCCAAACCGAGCCGAATCGTTTCGAGCTGAACCACGAGCCGAACCGTAGAGCTGAACCGTTAATCTGAACCGTGAGTTGAACCGTGGAGCCGAGTCATTAAACCGAGCTAGCTGAACCGGTGAGCCATATTATAGACCATTAAACCGAGCCAAACCAAGGAATATGGAATCTTATTGTGATCAGTGGGAATTATTTTGTACCAGTGTGTAATAAAGCATCATACTTGAGTTTATATTCTCTTTGTTCATCATACATTTACCTTCCTAAGTTCCTTTCTTGTCTATAAGCTAGGGCTCCTCTTCTAATTTTCATTCATAGATCCTTATTTTAGGTTCAACCCAATAAGCAACCACCATTTGAAAACTTTCCTGCTGTTCTTGTTTTTGCTGTTAATTCTCAGCTTGATGCTGTAAGCAATTGTCTTCTTTTTACGGTTCAATTACTCCCTCCGCCCCAAAACAATTTTTTTTTTTTTGCAGTTGTGGTAGCATTTGATTCTCTTTGTTGTGTTTTGTTGTTCTTTGTACTATGGTTGGATTTGGATGGTAGTACTATATGTAAAACTATTGTAATTTGCAAGTTTTCCTTATGTTTAGACTTTATACTCATATGAACATTAGTGTTTAATTTCTAAGTATGGTGTAAGAGTTGTGGTTCAAACCGCGGTATAAGCCACGGTTTAAACCGAGGTTTAAGCCATGGTTTAAACCATAAAATCAGACCGTGGTTCAAACCGAGCCGAGCCGAACCGTGGTGGTTTAGCTCAGCTCGGCTTGGACTATTTTGTGGTTCAGCTCGGTTTGAGATTTTTCCAAACCGATGTATAGCGGTTTGACTTCTAAATTACCCCAAACCGAGCTAAACCGAATCATTTCCACCCCTAGTTTGACTGCTGTCAAACATTATTTTTTTGTTAAAAAATGAAAAAAAATATTTTTTGTAGCTCTTATATGATAATTATGTGTAAGTAATAAGAGTTTGACTGTTGTTTGACCAAATTTGACAAAAAAATGTTAGTTTTTTGTAAAAAAAATGGAAAATGTGATTTTTTTTACTCTTATGTGTTAGTTATAAGAGTTTGACTGTTGTTTGACCAGTTTGACCAAAAACATTTATTATTTTTTTGTAAAAAAATGAAAAAAATAATTTTTGTAACTCTTATATGATAATTATGTGTTAGTTATAAGAGTTTGACTGCTGTTTGACAAAGTTTGACCAAAAAATTATTAATTTTTTGTAAAAAAATGGAAAAAGTGAGAGGGGAGGGGAGGGGAGGGGCAGTGTTTTATTTATAGCAGGGTAGTTTAGGGATTTAATAATTTTAATGGACTAGGTGGTAAATAAGAATATTAGCTTGGACTAGATGGTAGATGAAAATATTGGGTTGGACTAGGTGGTAATTAGCCTAAAGATGGGGGACCCTATGGTAATTTTCTGTTTAGGAATCTACATGTGTCACACATATATTGGTGGTGTATAGAATCTTTCTATACACCAAGTGTAAATGTACCATCTTCCGAAAAAGTGGGGAGTATATCTTTACTCATTGAATCTATAGTAATATAATAACAAGAAAGTGGTAAAATATGCAACAATGAAAGGCAAAATTTCTTTTAACATTTTAGTTTATTGTACAAGTTTGGTGGTAATTCTTCAAACAAACAAGGGCATATTTGTACATATTTATATATATATATATATATTGAAGTAAGAAAGTCACTTTCCCTCCAAAAGATATAACTATCAAGGACAAAAGTGTAATCCCCAACAAACAAGGGAAAATATGTCATTATCTTTAATTTGGTACAAGTAGTCAACTTTGCATGTAAATTGATTTTTATATAATACTTTTACTTTTTTTTTATTTAATGATAAATTGAGATGTGATCAATATATGGTGAAAAATTACTAATTGATGCGGACAATAAGGTGTTGAAGTCTATGGAGTCATTAGAGCCCGTGCGCTGAAACGGTCGTAACATAGAGCATAGCTCCTTGAGGCAGGGTTTAAATGTTAAAAAAACAGGTTATATAGGGCCTCAAACGGGCTTTTAAAATTTTATCAGTTTTTGGACTTTTTCGTATTTTTTCCTTAATTAGGGTTTAGTTCGTTAGGGTTATAGAACGTATCAATACTTTGGTTTAGGATTTTTGGAGAATATTTTTTTTCATTTTTTGATATTGATCATTTATCCCAATATTAGTCTCGCATTGGGGATCTTACTGTCCTTAAGATATTGATATATCCCGACAACATTCCTGGCCACTATCCTTAAGATATTGATATATCCCGACAACATTCCTGGCCACTATCCTTAAGATATTGATATATCCCGACAACATTCCTGGCCAATCTGATAGTATCACTGACAATGTTGACTCAAAGACGTTTTCTACAATGTGTAAAAACTATTCTTCTTAATGTGTGAAAATATTCTCCTTTATGATGTATTCCTCAATTATTTTCTTATTCAATTATCTAAAAAAAATCAAATGAGAAAATGACAGATCATGCATCGCACGGAAGTAACCCTAGTCTCGTAAACAATGAATTTCTGAAGGCAATGAAGTACTTCTACTAGGCTACAAGACATTTGCAAGATTAGAATGTGGGCTTGTAATCAAAGACATAAGAAGAAATTAAGCCCATATTTGACATGGACTTGCTAGTAAAGCTTATGGTCCTTGGGGAGTCAACTTGACAATCTTCATATATAGCCATTTGTGATCAGAACGGTTCCTTATTATTTAGTTACAAGCCCACATTCTAACCAAACAAATGGGTATGGTTTTAAGCCGTTCTTTTACTCTTCCCTGCAGTTTTTTTCAGGGTTTTTTTTTTTAATTTGAATCAAGACTCAAGTATCAGTATTATTTTGACAACTAACAATATTCATGTGTACATTGTTTTTGAAAGCAAACAATACATAACTGCATTAATAAAATTGAGGGGGTCTCCTGTGTAACAGGAGCCCCTTCCTCTTTTTTTTTTTTTTTTTTTCCTTTCTTCTGCTGAGATGATTTTTTTTTTTTGCCACCCTAACTTTTTTTCCTCCCAACAAAAGTAACACTTATTATAACGAAATGTAACACTTTTTTCTTTTCAAATGTAACACTTTTTTTTTTTCAAAATGTACCACAATTTTGCTGCAATAGATTAAAGATAATATAAAGATTGACAACTAAACCAATGTCACACTTTTTATAAAGGAATGTAACACTCTGTGTTTCAAATGTAACACTTTTTTTTAAAATTAACATAAGATTAACAAACTAAACTAATGTTACATTTTATAAAAAATAAATGTAACATTTTTTTATCTCAATTGTAACAGTTTATATTCTTAAATGTAACATTATATCTTAAATGTAACAATTTTTTATTGAGAAAGTAACAATTGAAATGCAACTCGAATATATATATGAATTTCTACTCTTTTTTTAAAGAAGAATAGTAACATTTACTAAATAAAAATGTTACATTCATCTATATAAAAATTTATAATTATATACTCCCTCCGTCCCAGCTCACTTGAGACTTTTTGACCAAAACTAGTCAACTTAAGGTCGGTTTGACCAACACTTTATAGAAATATTTATGTTCCAAAAAAAATTTTAAAAATTGTTATTGAGAGGATTTTTAATGGTGGTCATTTTACATTTTTTTAATTTTTGTTCGGATCATAAATATTTCTATAAAGTGTTGGTCAAACCGACCTTAAGTTGACCAGTTTTGGTCAAAAAGTCTCAAGTGAGCTGGGACGGAGGGAGTATTCACTTTGTTACACTTCAAATATTACTTTTTCTAACCACAAAAACTATCAAAACAATTTAAATTTTCTTGTAAATTTGCTGTTACATTTGACTGTAAAAGTGTTACTTTTTGAATATGAAACTGTATCTTTTATTAGAACAGAGTGTTACATCTCAGCTGACAAGCAACTCAAACTTTTTGTGTGTAAAAAAATATGTTTTTTTTTTCTTAAAAAAATCAAACCATATCATGACCTATGTAGTTTTATTCGTCTCGTCGAGACGAACACAACGGTATTTTTAATTTTTTTTTTCGAGTTATAAATCTCAAGATATATCATTTTAAAGTTAATGGAGGTTTTTTTTTAGACTTGCCACGTGTCGCAATCTGGGAGGGTGGGAGAGGCTGGGGTGGGCGGGTTGACCCACGGGTTTGGCCCGTTGCACCATGGCGCAACGGTTGTATATAAGAATTTGTCAATAAAATTTAAGAAGACGGCGTTACACAAATGACGGAGGCTCGTCCATATGTAATAGTTGCAATTAAGATTTACACATAGATTGTTTAACACATCTCTAATAATGATAGTCAACCCCAAACCAAATCTCCAGTGAATATTCTTGGGAACCATAACCTGTGATGCCCAAATGCTTCTCCAAGTAATACTTGAACACGGCTTAACACCGGCCTTTAGGAAACCCTCGAACGGTTTGGCTTTGAAAACACAAGAAAGTGACGTATTTGAGTTGGCAGTAAATGCGCAACCAAACATCTCAAACATTGCACCAAGAACAAATATCAAAATCAATCTAAGGCTCTCACAGAAGAGAGAAGGCATAGGCTCCCAACAAAGGAGAGAAGACAAAGGCTCCCGACACAGGGAGATAACATATAATGGTGTTAAGATTAATACATTTGAAATTGGGGACGCCTAATTTAATTGGATTAAATTAACAAGTTCATAATTATGAGATAGAAAGAGTAAAAATGTTTTTGGCTAATGCCACATGCCAAGGCCATAAAAACAGCGCCAGTGCAGAGGTTGAAGCCTTTGCCAAGAGAGCACGCCATATTGTGCCTTGCAGCTAGGCCCAAGTTACTTTGTTTGGTCGATTGACGTAGTCTTTGAAAACAAGAATCCTTTTTGTTTTTGTTTTCTAATGATTGACTTCTTCCAAAGTGATTAAGGATTATTAGGGAACTGAGTATATGGAGTATACGTGTTTTATACTCCTTCCGTCCTGATTTAATTCAGTTACTCAGTTTGCTCAATTTTACTCAGAATAGAGAGATCAATAATTCTAGATCTAGGAGTAATTTTGTGTTTAAAATTCGTGCAAAGTAGATTAGTGTGATCTTGTGTAATTGTTTCTCCAGTGATAATAATATTCTCTCCCCTCCCCGTGGATGTAGCCAAGTTGGTGAACCACGTAAATCTGTGTTCTTGTGATTGCTCTATTTTCTCATCACGTCTTGTTTAATTGGTCTAACAAGTGGCACCAGAGCATTGGTTCGTGGTTTGAGATTCAGGGATTCCGCTGCAGAGAACGAGAAGATGGGTCAAGGAGCAGATTCGATCAACAAGTTCAATGGGAAGAATAGTTTTTCTCTCTGGCAGATCAAGATGAAGGCTTTGTTGATAGACAAAGATTTATGGGAACCGTTGGAGATTGCAATCAGGGATCGTAAGGACCTGTAGATACCCCGATCTCGCACCTCTCATCAAACCCTTTTTATCGGTCTAAACCCTAAAATTGACCTAAGCCCTCGATTTGGCTATGCGGGAGTGCCGTGAGCCTTATCGGTGCATCGAATGGATAAACGGACTTCAAATTCATGATCAGAGCAAAAAAATGAGTAAACAGCATAAACTTCAAATTTTTGAGGTGCGGGGCCCGAAACGGGGCCCGCACCCTTAGAACTGCTCGTTACCGTCCATTCTGTGCATTAAAAATATATTATTGTCGTTCCTTGCTTATGAAAATATTTCAGATATACCGGCCTGACCAGAAAAATATTCCGAGCAACTTTTATGTCGGACCCGCGGACAACCGGGACACTGAAGCGCGCACGACGGAGCAGTTGCGGGGCTAATGCCGGAACGGGAAAGATGGTTATCCACATTGCAAAATATCTCAAAATATCTCAGCAAGTGGTGGACCAATCGGAGCTTGACACGTGGCTAAGGAAGATTACTTGAAGCCTTAGTGTAAGAAGGATAGATAATGATCAAAAAAATCACCTCCCTCCTCCCATACACTTCATACACAAAATATTTTCACACCCTCTCCATATTCAGCCCATAACCTCCCTCCTCCATATTTACAACCTCCCTCCTCCAATTTACAACCAATTTTTAACCTCCCTCCTCCATATTACACCCCTCTCCAATAACATAAAAGGGGGACTCTCTCTTGATCAAAAAAAGGAGACACTACCATTTTCCTTACACCCTCCTCTCTCATTTTCTCTCAACCAAACTTTAGCCACCACACCACCACTACACCACCCCTCCTCCACCACCTCTACACCATCAAAAACCTCAAACAACTCACCAAAAACCTCAAAGCAACAACTCCAAAAAACACAAAAACAACTTAAACACAAAAGAAAAAGAAAGTCTTCCCTTGGTAGACAAAGGGATCACCACCTCATCTCACAAGCTAGGTAAATCTCTAGGTTACCTTGAACTCTTTAGCTATGTAAATGGTCATGGGATTAGTTTGGAACCTTGTCAACTAATGACTAGGTTTCCCTCATCCTCCATGTTTTTTTATCTATGTAAAACTTGCAATATGTATATATAAATGATGGATATGTGTTGTTGATATTCAGTTCATCAAGTTTGTATGCCTTTATGATAGCCAAAATGTTCATTTACTTTGAGTTTTGCATGTAACTTCTCATCTTTCTCTCAAAGGGTGCAAATCTGGCCCCCTTGGCTATTCTTAGTGAGCATGCATGTAAAAATCAATCTTTGTTGGAAAATGGCTCTTGGATAATGTGCTTGACATGCTAAATAAGAAAATCCTTGAGTTTCATGGCTTGGTTTGGAGTTTTGGTAGTGTTTTGAGATCCATGTTTATGCCTCATGCAACCAGTTTCTCTATTCTGTTCAGAACAATGATTTTTATGCTCTTAGAACTCCATCTTAGATTGGTTTCTTGGTCTGAGTCAAAGAACAAAAGTTGTTCCTAATGTGTTTAAGTGCATGATCCTAAATTTTCATGTTCAGATTCCATGTTTAGGTTATATTTTCATGCATAAATTTGGGTTCCAGTGATGCTGTCCTGCTTGTTCCTTGTGGTACCTTGCTCTGTTCTTGAGCTTAAAACTCAATGAAAACTTGTTTTTTGAACAAAGGTCCAAACATGGATTTTATTCTACACAAACTAAGGAAGATGAACATATTTTTGAAACATTTTTTGGACCACTGGAAGTGATCTTTTTAGTCACTTGTTTCAGCCTTCAAGCTTCAGTTTCTGCACTTCCAGTCTCTGACATTGAAATGTCAGAGACCTTTTGGACCACTTAAACTCATCTTATGAACTCAAAATATTGGGATCTTCATGTTTTCAGTGTGGTGTTCAACTTTTACTCTTGGTGTTTTGTCAGATTCATGGGCCAAAATGGTTAAAATTGGTGATCAATGTGCTAGGTTTGCTGTGTGCCTTTTCTAAGCAGATTTTTGTGATGAACTTTCTTGCTTGTGTTTGGGGTCTAAATTTGATCCAAAAAGTTCATGAAAACTTCACTGTGATCCCTAACATTCAGGGAGTAATCCCCAATTTTTAGTTTTTTGGAATTGGTTCATTTTAGGACAGGTACTATGGCTCGGGGACGGAGAATGACACCAAAAATCGACAAAAGCCCCGTCAAGGACATTTATTTTATTTATGGGATTTGTCTCCCTTTTTTGTATATATGTATATCCCAGACTGTGGATAATCCCCCTCCCGTGGATATTTTATTTCTTGACATGATCAAACCTCTCTCAAAAACCAATCGGGAAATCCACCCAAACCGATTTCCCGGTTGCGAATTAAAATAAACATACTTAGATTAGGAAGACCTCCGCATATATTAAATCACCATTTTGTTAAGGGCGTAAAGGCAAGGTAAAAAGGCATAAAATTGAACTTAAGTGGCATGCATGCTATAGACAGTCACGGGCGAGGAGAGTGCTTAATCCCTTATCTTTTCGTAACTTAGCCCCCGAACCCACTTTCTCTAAAAAAGGTTTTATCTTCATTTTTCCTAAAATAAAGTGAGGTGGCGACTCTTGACTGTTTTGATTCCATCGAGAGGAAACCATTGTGTGGGAACCGAGCGCATTTCCAAAAGCGCATTAGCACGAGGCACTCACCCGAACCGCTTTCATTGAGCGATCACACATCATTTCGCATATGTTCGGCGTGTGCGGCTTTCGAGCGCGGGCTCTCACAGGACCCCAAGGGTAAGGCAATCGAAAGTGGATCTACCTCTGCGGTAGAATTGGAAAAGAAGGACTAACAAACAGCCGCGAAGGAGGCAGCAGCGTTGAAAAATTTAGATCAGAAGGCTCATGCTAAGTTCATCAGACAGTTGGATGATGAGATTCTAACCAATGTTGCAAGAACAGACTCCGGAAGCGATCTTTATTTAAAGTTGGAAGATATGTACATGACACGTTGTGAGAGCCCGCGCAGCGAACCTTTAAAGGATCCGTACGAATCGCGGTTTGAATCCGCTCGGTTTCTCATAGCGGTTTCTCTACCTTGGTTTTGAGAAAAGCAGAGAGCCGCCACCTCATTTTATTTTAGGGAAAATAGAGATAAACCCTTTTTTTGATTTGAAATTGAAGTGGGTTCGGGGGCTAGGTTACGCGAAGAGAAGGTGATGAGCAGCACTCCTCTCGCCCTTACGGACTCTAGCATGCTTCCGCCTACGTTTACTTTACGCCTTATTTGAAAGATTATTTTCTTAATGCCTTAACTCGAAAAGGAATGTATATGTACGTATAAGGGTGTCTCCTAATCTAAGAAGGTTCATTTGAGTCACGGTCGGGAATCGGCTTGAGTGGATTCCCGATCGGTTTTCGAAAAGGATTTTGAACATTTCAAAAAAAGAATAAATCATACAATGGGGAAGGGGAAATAAATACATTATATACAAAATAGAATGAATTTCTTGAAAGAATGAGCGTCTTCTTCACGGGCTTGGCCATTGGGTTTCCGTCCCCGCTCTTGTGTACCTATCTTAAATTAATTTGAATCCAAGAACTAGAAATTGGGATATAATCCCAGAGTGTTAGCTGTCTTTGTTGAGGTTTTATGGATTTTTTGGATAGATTTTAGACACAATACAATAGCAAGAACATTGAATGAGAGAATTAATCCAGCACAACAAAGTATCAACATTGACACTTTCATCACAGAAATTGACCAACTTAACTAATGAATCTGGAAAAACTCAAATCATGAAAGTTGAAGAACACATATTGAGCATGAAAATCCCAAAATTTGGAACCCAGAAAGCATGCCTAAGTCCTTCGAAAGATCTCTGACATTGTGATGTCAGAGATTGGGAATTTGAAAACTGATTTTTGAAGAGGTAAACAAAGGAGCAAAAGTGATACTTTCTAAAGTCCAAAAAATTTGTATAAAAATATGATCATCTTTATTAGCTTTCCGGAAACAAAGTTCATGTTTTAATATTGGTCCAAAAACCAATTTTAACCAGGGTTTTAAGCATAAGAACAGATCATGGCACAGAGATAGGCAAGCAGGGCACTACATCTGTTACTCGAATTTATGCATGAAAACCCTATCAAATCATGGAATATAGACACGAAATTAAAGTTCATGTTTTAATATTGGTCCAAAAACCAATTTTAACCAGGGTTTTAAGCATAAGAACAGATCATGGCACAGAGATAGGCAAGCAGGGCACTACATCTGTTACTCGAATTTATGCTTGAAAACCCTATCAAATCATGGAATATAGACACGAAATTTCACGAGCATGAACTTGAACATGTGATAGACAACTTTCATGTTTGGGTATAAACCCAGAAATCACTTTAAGAATGAGATTTTAGGAGAAGAAAATCGTTGGTCATGACAGTTTTGCAGGAACTGATAATAATACTCACAAAGATGGACCTCAAAACCCATCAAAAACCATAACCAAGCCATAAAACCTAAGGAGCTTCTCACTTAGCATGTTGAGATAATTATTAGACAGCTATTTGACATTAAAACTAAATATACACATGGATATACATAAGAAGAAAGGGAGAGGGACAGATTCATGACATTGGGAGCAAATGGGGTATTTAGACATATATAAGCTAAACCCAACCAAGAAATGGACATGGGATCATCATCAACACATATATACATCCAGAAGTCCAGATTCCAACATTCAAAGTCTTATTTGCATGGCCATATTGAGAGTTATACAAAGAAGATTGCAAGAAACATAAAGGGATCTAGCCAAGTAATGGCTAGATCCTTACACCAACAAATATATCATCTACATCTTTACATGCTAAGAGTTTACATGAGAAAACTTACCTAGTACAAGGGGTTTTGTGCTTCCTTTGTCTTGCCAAGGGAAGACTTTTCTTTTTGTTTGAGTTGGATGATTTGTTTGCTTGAGTTTTGTGTGTTTTTTTGTGAAGATTTGTATTGATTTTGGGTGGTTCTTGGGTGGTTTAGGTAGTGGTGATGTGGTGGCCGAGTGGTGGTGGTGTGGTGGAGGAGTTGTAGCTGAGAGTTGGGAGAGAAAAGGTTGAGAGAAAAGTGTAGAGAGCTAGAGAGAGTTGTTGTAGAATTGGGGGTGTAGTGTATGAGAAAATGTGGCCAAACTTAGGCAATCTTGGAGGAGGAGGGAGGTAACTTTTTTTGTGACTAATCTACCCCTACCATAGGGGTAGAGGAGGGGGTAGTAAAGTTGTGGTGAGGGTTGAAGAGTGAAGAAGAAGGGGAAGAAAAATGGGGAAGACACCATCATTTTCTTTGAAAAACTGGTGGACTGGTCAAAACTTGCTCTTGTGGGCATCCTTTCCGGCTCCGTCTTTCAGCTCCGCAACTGTTCTGTTGTGCGCGCTCCGGTGTCCCGGTTGTCCGCGGGCCCAACATGAAAGTTGCTTGAAATAAATTTGCGGTCGCGCCGGTGTATCTGTATTTTGTTAACGAGTAAGGAATAGAATATTATAATTTTAATGCATCAGATGTTCGGTAAAAAGCCCTTTTTTAGCAGTGCGGGACCCGGCGAAGGGCCCCGACACGCGAATTTTCGAGAATGTGTATGTTTACTCGGTTTTGAGCCCTGATCACAGATCTGGACTCGGTTTATTCATCATATGCACCGATAAGGCGCTCGGTAGTCCCGAACAGCCAAATCTGGGGTTCTAGGTCAATTGTCAGGTTTAGACCAATTACATGAGGGTTAAATAGGGGGTGCGAGATCGGGGTGTCTACAGAGCCCCTCTTCGAATTCACTTGCAAAGTAAAGGGAATTCGACGATCACTAAGAGACTACCGATCTCGTCTCGGTTTAACGGTTGAGCCCGAAGTGGGGCTTCCTACGTATCCCTTGCGGGAGTCAAGCCTCCGTAGTTCTACTCAAGCATAAATCAAGCAAGCATATGGTCGAACCTGGACTTCCAAGTTTCCTACGTATCTCTTTCGAGAATCAGACCAATCGTAGTTCAGCTCAACAATGAGGATGCAGATTGAGAAGTGAACTTCTCTAGCGGGGCAATGGAGCGGAGGAATGGCTTTTGGGTGAGATCACATATCTCTGAGCCAGGGGGGGCATTGAGAATTCGAATTCTCTTTGCTGGGGATAAGAAAGACATAATGATTTGAAGAAATTGGTGACTGAGCTCCTATTCGAGCTGTCTACGTATCCCTTTCGGGAATCAAGTCGGGGCGTAGTTCTGAGGGAGGTCCAACCCGAGCGCTCAGGCGGACCAGAAAAGTAACCATCTAAGTCGAGGGTCAGATTCGGTTAAGCCGAAAAGGACCAGGGGTAACCAATTTTTTTAGAGAAGGTCAAATTCGAATAAATCCAAAGATGACCAAGGGGTAACCAAATTTTTGAGAGATGAAAGCAAAGAAAACCTTAATGAAGGAGAGCAAAAGGATACGCTGCAACTTTTCTTGTTGATGAGAAGAGTGATGATCGCGCACTTGCAGTCTGCCGATGATGGTTGAGGGCAACCTGCAAATCAAAGATTTTGATCGGATCCGAATTCATCTTGATGATTTTGCTGCGCGATGAGATTTTTTGATTCACATCCTTCATGAAATCATTATTTCACAGGAAAGATTCAAGCAAAAATAGGCTAAAACGAGCATTTTTATGAGTCTCGATTTGACAATTTTAGCTGTTTTAAAGCGAGCACTTTCATTTTTATGCTTGACCATAAAATTTGGGATGACTCAACATGTGACCACTTCAAATTCAGCTCAAGAGCAAGGAAAAAAGTTTGGGAATTGCTTTTTGGAAATGAGGAGAAAAGCAAACGAAACAAAAAAAAAATTCTGACTGGAACAGTGTCTGCACGGCCGCTCAGAACAAAGGACTCGGACGTGCAGATCTGCTGATCTTCCATTTCTTGGTTTTTGTGCCAAATTTTGATTGGGATAAGGAGAGGAATGGGGGTGAGGTCTGACCCAAGGCAGGGGATCACGAGATTGGGAAGGATTTTTGGCATAAAAGGATAGCCAATCACCAACATTACTTCACACCAACAAACTGCAAACATTTCCATCCTTCGTGCTTTCAATTCTCCTTTCATAATCATGTATCAGCTCCGTCCTACTGCTGTTGACACTGCTGAGTACCGTTTCCAGCTTAATTCTTGGGTGAGAACTTATTCTGATAGGGAAAAGGCTGAACTGGAGAGGACCTTTAATGTACCGTCTCTGTTTTCCCTACGGAAGATCAAAATTAATTAGGAGATGCTTCGGGCTGCCTCCCTTTTTTAGTCTCCTCGTACTCATTTATTCACCTTTACTCATGATGAGCTCTGTCCCACTTTTAAAGAATTTTGTGCTATCATTGGCCTTTCCCTTGGAGGGGGAATGATGACTTCGTCGACTCTCGAGACTCCACTGAATTTGTTTGCACGCATGTTTGGTTGTAACCGAGCCTTTGCTCAACAATGCCTGTACCAAACCTATTTTGACGTGACACTCTTCCCGTCATCATTTTCAGAACCTTGCCGTGCTGACCCTGAATACACGGAGCGTAGAAATTGCGCTTTGATGTTGTGCCTGTTTGCAGACTTGTTTTTCGTTACCTATGACGGCTTTGTGGATTGCCGGGTTCTGGACATTTTGGACTCTTACCGGCGCATTGGGGACCGCAACAAACCAGAAGCGGGGAACATAATGACCCTTATCTTGGCTGAGACTTTTCATGGCCTGGATGGCTACTTTCCACGAGGAGAGATGTTCCTAGCAGGCAGCCCAATTTTGGTACACATATGGTTGCAGGAGCATTTTCAGATTGTAACTCCCGTGACTGAACCCAGATACACTCCCGCGATGTACATCCGTAGGAAATTGTACCACCAGAATAAGACCACTATAAAAGACTGGGTTGAGCACTTCTCACTGGTTTCATTCGAAGATGTCATATGGGTCCCACCACATTGGGGCATTCAGAGCTATTTTGAGTCATGTGCCTGGTGTCACTGCGTTTGGCTTGCTGGCCTTCGGCGTACCACTTTCTACTTAGGAAGCAGAATATCTCGCCAATTCGATTGGCTTGAGGGGGGGGGGTATTGGACAGAAAAATACACGGGTCATAATCTTGGCAAAAGTAATGCATATTCTGTTTGTTACTAGTTTAGGTAAATAAATATTATGCCCATCAAGATAAGTGATACACTTATTCTTAAATATCTTTATTTTGTATAGATGATTTGGTAGGACTCTTGTAATAGCTCTCCTATATATATTGTTATCAATACACTGAGAAACCCAAGTTGGGTCTTCTCATTATTGTGCCGTGTCTACTCTCCTTCTCAGCATTCTTCTAAGTTCCTCTCTTCTCTATGAATTGTTTTTGTCTGAGAAGGAGAGTAGACACGGCACAATCAGACAAGAACAATTCATAGAGAAGAGAGTATAAAAATATATATTAGTATTCTGATTGTGCCGTGTCTACTCTCCTTCTCAGACAAGAACAATTCATAGAGAAGAGAGGAACTTAGAAGAATGCTGAGAAGGAGAGTAGACACGGCACAATAATGAGAAGACCCAACTTGGGTTTCTCAGTGTATTGATAACAATATATATAGGAAAGCTATTACAAGAGTCCTACCAAATCATCTATACAAAAGAAAGATATTCAAGAATAAGTGTATCACTTATCTTGATGGGCATAATATTTATTTACCTAAACTAGTAACAAACAGAATATGCATTCCTTTTGCCAAGATTATGACCCGTGACTCAGAATCCGTATCTTGAGTGGTTAATCATAGAGATAGCTGCCGAGAGGGCCACAATTCGATCTCTGGTGGAGGACTTATTGGGAACGTCTCTGACAGGCAATGCCCAATGTCACTTAGCGAATCCTATAGCAGGACGATCTTCCTCGAAGCGAGGTCGTCGCAAGATGGTGCTTCTTCTTCGGGAACCGCGGAACCCTAAGATCCCGCCCCAAAAAATCGAGGAGAAAGGACTAGCCCTAGGTCACACCGCAGTGCGTTCTCTCGCTTGGATCAATGAGCGAATTTTCACAATGTTTTCAGAATAATCCTTGGTTGCCAAGCCAAGACGTTTTTAGATTTCTCTTTCTTGAATTTTAGGTTTAATTGATTGATGTTTGCCAAGACTCCTTTGGAATGTAATACCGCATTTGCGGAATGAAATAAAAAAGCTTTTCTTTGAATAGACTGGACCCAAAGGTTGCCTACGTTCCTCTTTTACAAAGACTAAGAGGCTCATGTCATCGTAGTTCGACTCAATTACTTTTAGATTTTTTTTTGTGCGCGCCTCTGTTTTTACCTAGGACCGCCCTTTCGGGTTTTCAATCCTAGCGGGCTCTTTTTTGCGCTTTTTTTTTACTCGATTAAGAGGGAAGGGGTAAGACGCCTTCACGGGTAATACTTCTTCAGCTTGTCTAAGTTGAAGGGCTGGGCGAGGTCTTCTCCATTCTCCGTCATCAAGAAAACTGCACTACCCGACTGAATGCTCTTGACAATGTAGGGGCCTAACCATGGCGACTTCCATTTGCCTCGGCTGTCGTTGTAACTCGGTGGCTTTTCACGCAAAACCAGATCACCTACCTTAATGTCACAGTCCTTGACCCTTTTGTTGAATGACCGGGCTATCCTTTGTTGATAGGCCCGATTATGCTCTAAGGCACACAGGCGTTTCTCATCGAGCAAAACCAGTTCATCATATCTATGCTGGAGCCAGTCAACTTCTGGAATATGATTTTCTAGCAAGACCCGCATGGAGAGGATCTCAAACTCAATGGGCAAAATGGCCTCCATTCCATAAGCCAAGGAGTAAGGGGTAGCACCTGTTGGAGTTCGAACCGATGTGCGGTAGCCCCACAGTGCGAGAGGTAACTTCTCGGGCCAATCCCGTCCGGTGATTGCCATCTTCTGGATGATATTTTCTAGGGTCTTATTGACTGCCTCGACTGCGCCGTTAGCTTGAGGGCGGTATGGGGATGATTTGTGCATCTGGATTTTGAATTCATCACATAACAGGATGGCCTCCTTCTCAAAATGGGACCCATTGTCAGAAACCATCTCATAAGGAACCCCGTACCGGTAAATGATGTTGGTTCTGATAAACTCAGCGACTTTCTTTGCATTTAGCACTTTGTAAGACTATGCTTCGACCCACTTTGTAAAGTAGTCTACCGCAACCAACACATATTCGTGGCCATTAGATCCTTTTAGCTTGACTTGACCGATCACGTCAATTCCCCAAGTGGAAAAGGGCCAAGGAGCTTTCGAGTGGTATAGCAGATGAGGAGGAAGGTGCTGCAAATTGGCATACCGCTGGCATTTGTCGCACGTGCAGACTTTTCGGATGCAGTCTGTCTCCATAGTCGTCCAGTAGTATCCTTGCCGAATTGCTTTCTTCGCAAGCATGTGCCCATTCATATGAGGACCGGACATTCCTTTGTGGAGTTCAGCTATGACTCTTTCGGCTTGTGACTTATCAACGCATAATAGATTCGGCTTTTGATGATGTCGTTTATAGAGTTTATCTCCGGCAATAAAGAATTGCACGGCCCATCTCCTCAAAGCAACCCTTGCTCTTTTGTCTTTTCCCGGAGGGTACTGGCCACACTTAAGAAAATTCCACACATCAATGTACCACGGCTCTTCTGACTCATCGTCATCCAAATCAATTGTCCAGCAATGGGCGGGAACTGATCGTCGACTCACAATTAGAGGGTTCACGTCCACTCCCACGGGGAATTCCATAATGGATGCCAGAGTGGCAAGCGCATCTTCGAATTTATTTCTGTCTCGCGGGAGGTAATGGAATGTTATTTTCGTAAAAAGACCGGCCAATGCTACCAGACGGATGTGGTATTGTTGCAACCTTTGGTCGGTAATTTTCCATTTCCCTTCGATTTGATTGATAATCAAAGCAGAGTCCCCGAAAACATCGATTTATTTTACTCCTCTTTTGAGTGCTTCCTCTAAGCCGGCTAGATAGGCTTCATATTCAGCTGTGTTATTGGAGCATTCGAAGTCAAGTCGAATTGCGATAGGAGTGTGCGCTTCCGAAGGGTCAATGAGGAGAATCCCAATTCCAAAACCTCTCTTGTTGGCTGCTCCATCAAAGAAAAGCTACCATTTATTTTCATGCGTTTCGACATTATGAATACCTTCATCAGTGAATTGTGGTTCCGGCTCAGGCACGAGGTTCAAAGCTAAATTAGCCAACAAATCGGCTACCACTTTACCCTTGATCGACTTGGGCGTGGCGTAAGTCATATCGAATTCACTGAGAAGGAAAGCCCATTTGGCTACTCGGCTTGACAGAGTGGGCTTCTCGAGAATATATATGAGAGGATCTATACCGGATATGATGCAGACTGGAAGGGTTTGCAGGTAAATTTTGAGCCTTTGTGAAACCCAGACCAGACCAGTGCACGCTTTCTCTAGAGCTGAAAATTCAATTCGCTTCCTTGTAGCGTTCGGCTGACAAAGTAAATGGCGTTTTCATCACGGGAATCTTTTTGCTCTTGAGCTAACATAGCTCTGACCGAAGTATTGGTAATAGTAAGGTACAAGAAGAGCGGCTTGTGCTTATGTGGCGGAGCCAATACAGGAGGATTGGACAAGTACTCCTTGACCTTCTCAAAGGCGGTCTGGCATCCTTCGTCCCATTTACAGTCCATGTCCTTCTTGAGGAGTTTGAAAAGTGGCTCGCACATCGAGGTCAACTATCGAATGAACCTACTGATATACTGGATTCTTCCCAAGAAACCTTTGACTTCCTTTTGGCTTTTGGGCGTAGGCATGTCGACAATGGCCTTAACCTTTTCGGGGTCGATTTCAATCCCTTTATCTGTCACCATAAATCCAAGGACTTTCCCTTTGGTGGTGCCGAAGGTGCATTTTGCTGGGTTGAGTTTCATTTGGTGCTTGCGAAGTCTCTCGAAGAATTTTCGAAGATCAACTAAGTACTGGTTGTCTTCTTCTACCGAGTGCACAATCATGTCATCTACATAGACTTCAACTTCTTTGTGTATCATATCATGGAAAAGGGTCGTTGCGGCCCGTTGATAAGTAGCCCCAGCGTTTCTCAATCCGAAAGGCATGACCGTATAACAGAAGGTTCCCTATGGAGTGATAAACGAGGTCTTTTCTTGATCTTCCACTGCCAACTTAATCTGGTTGTATCCTGCCATACCATCTACGTAAGAGCGCACTTTGTGCAGCGCTACTGAATCAACGACTATATTGATGTTTGGAAACGGGAAATCATCTTTGGGGCAAGCCTTATTCAAATCCCTGAAGTCGACACATATCCGGACTTTACCATTTGCCTTTCTCACTGTAACCATGTTTGACAACCACTGCGGGTACTCGACCACTCATATGAAACTCACTGACAACAACCGTGCAATCTCTTCTTTGACTTGGAGGGCCCATTCTGGTCTGATTTTCCTCAACTTTTGCTTAACTGGCTTGATATCCGGATGGGTATGGATCCGGTGTTCAACAATGGCGGTATCCAGCCCCAGGATGTCCTCATACGACCAGGCAAACACGTCGACAAACTCTCTGAGCAAACTGACCAACTATTCTCTATCAGCCCCTTGCATGAAGCTTCCGATTTTAACTTCTTTGACCTCTTCACCCAGCCCCAGATTGATAGTGGACAAGTCTTCTCCGCAGGCTTCTAACTTCTGCTCGGTACGCTGCTTGGCTAACCTGTTTAATTCAATAAGATAATCTTTTTCGTCTTGGCTTATGTATTTTAATGAATCGTTATTTACTTGATTTTGAGTTGAACTTTTAATTGGTTTAGTTAATTTATCATTTAAAATATTGGCAACCAAGGAGTACGCGAAAAAGAGGAAATTTCATTCATGACCGAAGGAAGTACAGACTCGGCGATCCCGTCGAGGTCCTTATGTTGGGTTTCGGAGTAATATGCGCAGCAGAATTTAGCATTTAAAATTTATGAAACCCAAATCCCATAGATCCATTCATATGATTAAGTCAAATACAACAACATGAATAGAGGAAAAACTAACCCTTGATGACTTTGAATTCTAGCTTTGATCTTGGTGGAGATTTGAAGCTTTGATCACGAAGAAAGTAAGAACACGAACTTTGAAGATGATGAGCTTCACCCTCTAGTGGTATCCACACCACGAACGAATATCAAGGAGCTTCTTGATCTTGGTTGCTAGACCAACAATTATGAAACACACTTTCACAATTGATAATGACTATATGGAATTTTAATTGTGTATTATTTTGTTCTTCAATCAAAGGATGTCTTGGAACAAAATAAACTCTCTCAAACTATTTGGAGACTCACAAAATCATTAGTTAAGAGTGCTGGCCGAATTTGGTCTTTTATACACAAGTAGGACCTAATCCAAATAGGAAACTTGTGTCAAAATCCGTCCAAAATTCGTTTCCTAATCAAATTAGGAATCTGCCACCCGACACCACCGTGCGGCCGCCCAAAGAAGGCTGTGCAGTCGCCCGGTCCATTTTGGGCGGTCGCCCGCCTGCCCAGAATTGCTGAAAAATTCCACTTTAGTCCTTTTAAAGATTCGTTCTATTGTGTGTGACCCTCTAGGATTATACTAAGTTGGCAATGGGTTCAAACATGAAACCATAAGATATGATTAGGTTCTAGCAAACCGTCATACCTACCCAAATAGTATAACTAGATACAAGTTCGCATTCCTTTAGAATATGTCATAATCCCTTTGTCCACGATGTCATTGAACACAAGTCATGGTCAACAAGTCAACTTGTCTTTGTTCAATACTTTCTCGATTCCGAATATGTTGATAATCCAAATGACATTGATCCAATCAATTCATTTGAGTCCGGCCGAACACTTCATCAACATCATTCCTACGAGAGGCCCAAGCTTGACATCTCTCCGAAGAGGAACAAATCCATTTAGCTTATTATTCTTCCCTACGTGAATCCGATTATGCCAATCATACCCTTTATAACTTCCAGGTTAAAGGTAGCGTTTGAATATGTCAAACATAATGTTTATCAAGTGGAAGACTATAATAACTTCATGTCTAAGGATTCGAATGACATAACTAATATGAGATATATGTTCGACATAGACCATGACATAAATCTCATACAGCGGGTCATGTCCAGTACCTTGTTCCAAACAAGTACCCATAAATCTAACATGATCATCCCATGATCATTTAGCCTTTATACTAGTGCTTAACAAGTACTAGGGACGGAGATTATTATAAGTAAACATGAACAACAATAATAATCAAAACATCTCTTTATTGATATGAAATAAATGATAACAATTACAACGTTTATTAAACGTGCCTAGGGCACCACTACCAACAATCTCCCACTTGCCCAAGGCCCAATATCCCATGTATCTAATACCTATGGACCTAACATGACCATCATGTTTAGCTTGTGGAAGTCCCTTTGTTAGCGGGTCCGCAACATTGTCATCAGTAGGTACTCTGCATATATTTACGTCTCCCCTATCAACGATTTCTCGAATGATATGAAAACGCCTAAGTATGTGTTTGGATTTCTGATGTGCTCTTGGTTCCTTTGCTTAAGCAATAGCACCATTATTATCTCAATAAAGGTCTATTGGATTATCAATACTAGGAACCACTTCAAGTTCAGTGATGAACTTCTTAATCCAAACAGCTTCCTTTGCAGCATCCGATGCAGCAATATACTCAGCTTCTGTTGTAGAATCAGCGGTTGTAATTTGCTTGGAACTCTTCCAGCTTACAGCTCCACCATTTAACATAAACACAAAACCCGATTGCGATCGGCTATCATCTTTGTCGGTTTGGAAGCTTGCATCTGTGTAAGCATTTACAACGAGATCATCTTCCATTCCTCCATAGACCAAAACGAGTCTTTAGTTCTTCTCAAGTACTTAAAAATCGCTTTTACAGCTATCCAGTGATTTTTGCCAGGGTCGGATTGGTATCTACTTGTCATGCTCAAAGCATAAGATACATCCGGCCTAGTACAAATCATGGCATACATGATGGACCCAATTGCCGAAGCATATGGAACATCATTCATTTTCTCACGCTCATCGTTTGTCTTAGGACATTGAGTCTTGCTTAGAGAAACTCCATGTAACACGGGCAAGGTGCCTCTCTTAGAATTTTCCATACGGAATCTTCTAATGACCTTATCAATGTATGTACTTTGGCTCAAACCAAGTAGCCTCCTTGATCTATCTCTATAGATCTTACTGCCAAGTATGTATGCGGCTTCACCCATATCTTTCATTGCGAAGCATTTTCCTAACCAAGTCTTTACGGACTGAAGTGTAGGAACATCGTTTCCAATGAGTAATATGTCATCCACGTATAAAATAAGGAATAGCACTATGCTCCCACTAATCTTCTTGTATACACAAGGCTCATCTTCGTTCTTGATGAAACCAAACTCTTTGACCGATTCATCAAAACGTAGATTCCAACTCCTAGAAGCTTGCTTCAATCCATAAATGGATCTCTGCAATTTGCATACTTTAGAATCTTGTTCAAAACCTTCTGGTTGTGTCATATACACATCCTCTTGAAGTTTTCCATTTAAGAAAGCGGTTTTGACGTCCATTTACCATATTTCATAGTCATGATATGCGGCAATGGCAAGCAAAATTCTTATAGACTTGATCATTGCTACGGGTGAAAAGGTCTCATCATAGTCAATACCATGAACTTGCCTATAACCTTTCGCTACAAGCCTAGCTTTGTAAGTATGCACCTTCTCATCCATGTCAGTCTTCTTCTTGAAGACCCATTTGTATCCTATGGTTTTTACACCTTCGGGCGCATCAATCAAATTCCAAACTTGATTGTCTTGCATGGATTGTAATTCGGATTCCATGGCTCCAAGCCACTTGTCCGAATCAGGAGAAGACATCGCCTCTTGGTAGGTTGACGGTTCATCATTCTCAATGATTTCTACCTCATTACTATCCGTTACAAGAAATCCATATCTCTCGGGCTCGGATCGTAACCTACTAGATCTGCGAGTTGCTTGTGTATTTTGAACAGGTTCCACAACTCCTTGTGGTTCTTGTTCTTGTTCCACTATTGGTTCAATGTTATTTTCTAGGTCTCGAATTTCTTTAAGATTTATTTTACTCCCACTGATTTCTTTGGAGAGAAACTCTTTCTCTAGAAAAACACCAGTTCGGGCAACAAAGACTTTGTTGTCCTCTCGCTTGTAAAAGTAATATCCTCTAGTTTCCTTTGGATATCCCACGAAAATACATTTGTCAGATTTGTGTGCAAGTTTGTCAGAGAAAAGTCTTTTGACAAAGGCTTCGCAACCCCAAATCTTCATGAAAGATAAACAAGTTTTCTTTCCGCTCCACATCTCATATGGAGTCTTTTGAACCGATTTAGTTGGAACACGATTTAGTGTGAAAGCAACGGTTTCTAGAGCGTAACCCCAAAAGGATATTGGAAGATCAACTTGACTCATTATTGATCGAACCATGTCTAACAAAGTCCGATTTCTCCTCTCGGACACACCATTCCATTGTGGTGTTCCGGGTGGAGTCAATTGTGAAACTATTCCACAATTCTTTAGATGATCATCAAATTCTTGACTCAAGTATTCTCCACCACGGTCTGATCTAAGTGCCTTAATACTTTTGCCAAGTTGTTTTTCTACTTCATTTTGAAATATTCTAAATATCTCAAATGCTTCACTTTTATGTTTCATTAGGTAAACATACCCAAATCTACTATAATCATCAGTGAAGGTTATGAAGTATTGAAATCCTCCCCTAGCATTGCTACTTAATGGTCCGCATACATCGGAATGTATCAACCCCAATAAGTCGCTTGCCCTTTCACCCAACTTGGTGAAAGGTGTCTTAGTCATTTTTCCAAGAAGACATGACTCACAAGTATCATATGACTCTAAGTTATATGAACCCAAAAGTCCGTCCCCATGGAGTTTTGAGATACGCTTCTCATTAATATGACCAAGACGGCAATGCCATAAATAGGTATGATTTACATCATTGGGTTTAGATTTCTTATTTACATGATAGACATTGTCATTATTTTCATTCTTGACATCCAAGATATAAAGGCCATTAAATGAATTAGCAATACCATAAAGCACATCATTTAAATAAATAGAAAATTTCTTATTCTCAATAAGAAACTTAAAACCTTCATTATCCAAACAAGAAATTGAAATAATATTTCTACTTAAATCCGGAACATAATAACAATTGTTCAAAACAAGAATTAATCCGGAAGGTAAAGTGACTTCATAAGTCCCTACGGCTAATGCAGCAACTCTTGCTCCATTCCCCACGCGTAGGTCTACTTCACCATCTTTAAGCAGTCTCCTATTCTTTAGACCCTGCACATTTAAACAAATGTGAGAACCACATCCGGTATCCAATACCCAAGAATCAGTGGTAGAAAGGAGAATATCTATCATATAGATACCTGAAGTCGACGCAGCCTTGCTGCCCTTCTTCTTCTTTTGCTCTTCCAAGAAAGCCTTGCAATTACGTTTCCAATGACCAATTTCTTGACAATGGAAACAAATTGCATCATTTTGTGAATCGGGTTTTGCCTCAGAAGCCTTGGCAACACTTGCCTTGCTTATCTTGGGTTTGACAACTTTCTTACCCTTTCCTTTGGCACCAGCCTTCTTCCCATCATGAACTAAGAGCACGGGAGAACCTTTCTCCGCAATCTTCATCTCCGCAGTTTTAAGCATCCCATGCAACTCAGAGAGATTTTTATCCATTCCATGCATGTTATAATTCATCACAAACTGATTATAACTTTTAGGCAATGAATTAAGAATGAGATCCGTGGCTAGCTCCAATGGAATTGGATATCCAAGTTTCTCAAGGTGCTCTACATAACCTTTCATTTTCAGCATGTGAGGACTCACTTGTTGCCCTTCATTCATTTTGCAAGTAGTGAATGCAACAATGGTCTTGTACCTCTCTTGCCTAGATTGCTCTTGAAACATGGCTCTCAACTCCACGCCTATCTCATAGGCTTCCAAATATTCCAAACTTTGTTGTAGTTTTGAGCACATAGTAGCAAGCATGAGACAACTTACATCTCTAGAATCATTACGATGTTTCTTGTAATTGTCTCTTTCTGCCCTAGGGGCAGTAGGTTCTGGTTCAGCAGGAAGTGGCCCATCGAGAATGTACAACTTATCTTCTTGCCTTAGAACAATTCTAAGGCTACGGATCCAATCCATAAAGTTCGTACCATTCTCTTTGAGCTTATCCTTCTCAAGGATCGATCGCAACGAAATTGATTGAGTGTTAGTAGTCATTATCTACAAATATGCAAAATTTCCAAAATTTAATAAGTACCGGTTTTTCATTAAAGAAATAAATAATGTATTTTTCAAACAAAATACTCCCACTAAATTATATAACCTTCATATACATCCAATGTATAATATAATTTAATTGGGCTAAGATCCAACTTTAATTTAACTTTTGAGTCCACGGAGGCGGACCGCTCAAAACTAAATTAATTAGGTAGACAATCATGTCAATCATATCCCATATGATTCTTAGATCCTTTTATGAGATTCTTTGAGAAATCCAATTTCCAAAGTATGTTTAATCTCATCTTTTGCCTAGGCCCAAAACTGTTTTGACGCCTAATTAAGTCCAACCATTTTAAACGTATAGGAACCATTCAATTTAATGTACCTTGCGGAGGCAAGCCCACATTAAATTAATGAACCTCATCTTGCTCATACATGAATAAAATTAATGCACCTCGCGGAGGCGAACCCACATCAAGATCACCCATGTATAAACAAGTGTTTTAATCATGGCATGACAATTAAGGACTTAAAACTTTCTTTGAAGGTTCATCACATATAGCATATAACACATTTATGAGCACATAATATAAACATGTTACACATCAAGTTTAGCCACTAAATTAATCTCCATTAATTTAAGCATGATATTTATGTGTCATTAGTTTCTCTATAATTATGAGGATGAGACTATTTCAACTTTGGTTATTATCTCCAAATCAAGACAACAAGAAGTGCGGTCGAACTAAGCCATTAGGCAACCACAATCCCGCACTAATTCAAGAAACCAAGAAAGTAGTCCATGTGGCCGAAACTAAGCAATAGATGGTCTCGATGAACGTAGGCCAATTGCATCCACAATTCCACATGGATCTCCAATCTTTGAATCAAGAACTTTGTTTCTCAATTTTAGTAATTATGAACTCTTCATAATTCTAACTTCGTTTTATCTTTGAAACTTTGATTGCGATCAAGTTTGGGAAACACAATCTCGATGAACGCAGATTAGCCATCAAAACCTTGAACCAATCTAGGAATCACAAGACTAAAACAAATAGGAAAATCGAACCCCAAAATCCACACACAAACCAACTACCCAAAACCCATTCCAGATCAGCAAGTCTGGACTGGTTCTGTTACTGGTTTTGTTGAATTTTTCGAAAAATTCCAGATTCTGTTTTTGACCAAAATCAGACCTTCTGACCCTTTTGTGCGGCCGCCCAAAAGGGACCTGTGCGGTCGCCCAAAACCGTGCGGCCGCCCAAGGCGTTTTGTGCGGTCGCCCACTGTGATCAGAATGTGCAGAATTTTCAAAGTTCGAAAACTTTGTCTCAAAATTGTTTTTCCCCTCGATTATTAAAACTTTGATCCAATAAAAAAATTAATAATCAACAATTCTGAATCCACCATAATTTATTTATTGCGATTGAATCGTGCGATTAAAGTTGCAAAACAATAAACCACATAAAATCACAAAACACATAAACATCATATATTCCAATATTCATATCATGCAAGGCACATAAACAATTTATATACACATAACATGATCTAGGTATTGAAATAATCAACATGAACGGGGCTCTGATACCACTGTTGGGTTTCGGAGTAATATGCGCAGCGGAATTTAGCATTTAAAATTTATGAAACCCAAAGCCCATAGATCCATTCATATGATTAAGTCAAATACAACAACATGAATAGAGGAAAAACTAACCCTTGATGACTTTGAATTCTAGCTTTGATCTTGGTGGAGATTTGAAGCTTTGATCACGAAGAAAGTAAGAACACGAACTTTGAAGATGATGAGCTTCACCCTCTAGCGGTATCCACACCACGAACGAATATCAAGGAGCTTCTTGATCTTGGTTGCTAGACCAACAATTATGAAACACACTTTCACAATTGATAATGACTATATGGAATTTTAATTGTGTATTATTTTGTTCTTCAATCAAAGGATGTCTTGGAACAAAATAAACTCTCTCAAAAAATTTGGAGACTCACAAAATCATTAGTTAAGAGTGCTGGCCGAATTTGGTCTTTTATACACAATTAGGACCTATTCCAAATAGGAAACTTGTGTCAAAATCCATCCAAAATTCGTTTCCTAATCAAATTAGGAATCTGCCACCCGACACCACCGTGCGGCCGCCCAAAGAAGGCTGTGCGATCGCCCGGTCCATTTTGGGCGGTCGTCCGCCTGCCCAGAATTGCTGAAAAATTCCACTTTAGTCCTTTTAAAGATTCGTTCTATTGTGTGTGACCCTCTAGGATTATACTAAGTTGGCAATGGGTTCAAACATGAAACCATAATATATGATTAGGTTCTAGCAAACCGTCATACCTACCCAAATAGTATAACTAGATACAAATTCGCATTCCTTTAGAATATGTCATAATCCCTTTGTCCACGATGTCATTGAACACAAGTCATGGTCAACAAGTCAACTTGTCTTTGTTCAATACTTTTTCGATTCCGAATATGTTGATAATCCAAATGACATTGATCCAATCAATTCATTTGAGTCCGGCCGAACACTTCATCAACATCATTCCTACGAGAGGCCCAAGCTTGACATCTCTCCGAAGAGGGACAAATCCATTTAGCTTATTATTCTTCCCTACGTGAATCCGATTATGCCAATCATACCCTTTATAACTTCCCGGTTAAAGGTAGCGTTTGAATATGTCAAACATAATGTTTATCAAGTGGAAGACTATAATAACTTCATGTCTAAGGATTCGAATGACATAACTAATATGAGATATATGTTCGACATAGACCATGACATAAATCTCATACAGCGGGTCATGTCCAGTACCTTGTTCCAAACAAGTACCCATAAATCTAACATGATCATCCCATGATCATTTAGCCTTTATACTAGTGCTTAACAAGTACTAGGGACGGAGATTATTATAAGTAAACATGAACAACAATAATAATCAAAACATCTCTTTATTGATATGAAATAAATGATAACAATTACAACGTTTATTAAACGTGCCTAGGGAACCACTACCAACACCTTATCAGTAAGGTCCTCATCCGGAGTTCCGGGAACAGAAACATTGAGTACAAAAGGTTCGAAAGGAGGGAGAACGGGAGGAGCGTATCCAAAGCGTTCCATGAGCACATCTGTAGTAACCACCGGACTGGAGGTTTGGGACCAGTTCTGAAGTGGTCCTTCTGCGGGCTTGAGTGCAAAGCAGGGTCATAGCGAATCTCATTACCATTCCCGATCATTCCCAAGAAACCGTCTTCTAAGGTGCATTCTTCAAAGAGGGAAAACATGTTCTCTTGCCCTTCGATTGCCCAAACATCCACTGGAGCGGGCTGCTTAGAGGAGCCCCTAGGTTTATTTGCATCATTCTCCTCTTCGAATGCCACGTCATTAAAGATTTCCCATCCCAGGTGTAGATACCCCGGGAAACCACAACTTGGCTAGAGCGGTGAATTATCCTAGGATGTCTAACTTGTTTTAGATTGTTTAGAGTCGCCACCTATGTTTTTAAAGGAACATAAGAAAACCTAGAAATAGCCTAATTTATGTACAAAACCAGAGATTCGGGAGAGAAGGGTTCGGGGGTTAGGTGACGGAGTGGGAAGTACTTAAACACCTACTCCGCCCCATTTACGCGGGTCTTGCTACTATTGGTGTTCTAATATTTACATGTCCTTCAAATAATTAAATAGAAATGCGCTAACAATTGTGATGAGAAGAAAAAGGGGAAATAAAGGGGAAATAAAATAGAATTGTTTTATTTATTTAATGATAAAGATTACATATAACAAGTAATGTTAAAGAATTGCATTAAGAGATGAAGAGAAATTAACATGGTGAATTAAAGTTAAGATTAAAATGTAGGGAGATAACCTTAACTAACTTCAATATGTGAAGTAGTCATGTTGGTCATGTCCCATTAATGGGGATTGCATACATCAAGAAGAAGAAAACAAAGGAAGAAAATGGAGTTGTACCTTGAGAAAGAGGACTTGGAACCTTGACTTGAAAGTAGTGTTGTTGTAATGAAATTGTTGTAGAACAATTTGTTGTATAGAAACTCTTGTTGGAGAATTTGTGTAGAGAATTGTGTATAGTGTAGGTGTAGTGAAAATGGGAGATTAAGGTCCAAAGAGTGTAAAAAGAGTCCCTTTCTAAGGTAGAAGATGATGGTTTTTATAGGTAAAAAAGAGAGGGAAAGGTTGGAGGGAAAATGATCAATCCATGTGAAATGGAATTGACCAATCAAGAATAAGATAAATAAGATAATAAATAAAAGAGAATAAAAGAAAATCAAATAATAAATGAAAGAAATATTAGTTTTTTGGGAAAAGGCTAAGAATATGGGATTGGGAGTTAATGAATAAAGGGGGGATGAACGTGGATGTAAAAAGAGGCTCTTTTGTGATCAAGAAGAGATGTGGTAAATAAGAAAAGGGAGGGAAAAATGGTGCAATCCGTTACTGCCAAAGTGGGAAGCGCGCGGGTCTGGCTTTTGGGGCGAGACGCGAGCGCGGCTCACTGACAGTGCCGGAAGCGCCCGCGGGTAAAAATGACAGAATGACAAAAATGACTCTAAAGTTAATTCTGTTATGCAGTTTAGTCCAAAACTAACGGAATCAGTTAGAAACTTAACCGAAGTAACAGAAATTAATGAAAATAAGTTAAATAAAAATACTTTGTATGCAATCGGGGTGAGAGGTCCAAGGCGGGGTGTCTACACCAGGTGATGAATTCCATCGGCATCGATAGAAGCTTCTGGAAAGATGAGGTAAGCCACATCCTCTCTTTCACGAACAAAGTAACCATTCAGAGTTAACTCATACGGGCGCATCATGGGGAGCTCATAAGGTAGCCCCTGTTTAACGGCTGTGCGATGTTTCCTTTTCTCATTCATAACTTCTTCAACCTCGACCGGAGTCGACTTATACCCGAGCCCAAAAGGCGGAATGACAACTATGGGTTCATCTTCTACGGCCTCGATCCGTCCTTGCTGATTCTAACTGTAGACACCCCATTTTGAACTCAAATTTATGATTACACTACTCTTGTGTCTCGCCTTTGTGTTTGGATGAAAACTCGTTAGTTTTGTCACATTTCGTTAAGTTTTTAACTGAATCCGTTAGTCAGGGGCTAAAATGAACAAATGAAACTGACAGAAGGACAAAACAGTACTTTTGTATTGGATGCCTTGTACGAGACATCAATGTCTCGTACGAGACATCTCCTAATGTTTTGGGATTAATCCACTTTCCTTCTCCGTCCCGATCTCTTTCTTGGCCAACATTCTCCTAATACGGGAAACATCTAATTAGGAGCCTTCCTAGATGTTTCCTAGTGATTTCCTACCTTCTTTAACCTCTCCAAATAAGGACTATATTTCCTACTAAACTTAGGACTCCTGTTCTTGGTCCCTAAGTAATCCAATACCTATAAAAATAGAGTCTTTCACCACAAAAGAGGTTAACAACTCTCTAATCAGTCTCTCTCTCTCTAATCCCGTTTTATTCCTCCCTCACACAAAAACACCACAAAAAACTCATCTTTTCAAGCCAAAATCATCGCAAGACTCTTGGATCATCAAGGCCATCAATTGGAATCTCAAGAACGCTTTAGGTAAACTCCTACGCTTTTAATCTCTACTTCTCATCTCATTCTTTGTTTTAGAGTAGTGTAATCCATCAAAAGGATCAGCCTAGAGCCTCTCCAATCCAAGGAGATGGTCTCGAAGCACATGATCCGACATTCCAATAATTAAGAAATTAATTATTGGCTTTACTTGTTTTATTTACTTGTTTTTTATTTGATTAAAAACACCTAAGCAAGACCAATCATAGATTGGGTGGATTGGGTGTTCCTTGACCTTCCCAATCCATAACTTAACCCCCGAACTCAAGAATCTCACGGTCCGTGTTCCGTTCAACAACATGGTGGCGACTCTCAAATCAAAAAGGCGAGCGGGTATCTTCTCGGATGCAAACAGTGGCGACTCCGCTGGGGATATATTAAGTGGGTTAGACTTGCGTGCAAATTAGGTGTTTTTAATCTCTGTAATTTTCTGCTAAAAATATATTTTTTCTGAATTTTTCTGTGAATTTTCGGACTGTTCTATTTTAAATCTGTTCTGTTTTGAATCTGGGTTCAGAAGCAGATAACTCGTACGCGACATCTAATGTCTCGTACGAGGCTTCTTCTTCTAGCCGCCAAACAAGTTTTTTCCTTGAAAATTTGGTAATTTTAAGGTTTAATCATTGGTAATGATTAACCAATGATTGCTTATAATTAAATCTACTTTTAATCATTTGCAATCATTGGCTAATCATTAGTAATGATTAGGCATTAAAAAAAAACTGGGACTGATTAAAAAAAAAATTGTTTTTCAAAAAATTACAGATTGGTCACTGAAACTTCAAAAATTACATTCTGGTCCTTGTGTTTCAGAAAATTCCAAAACAGTCCCAGATTTTCAGAAACTCCTGATCAGTCCCTGGATTAAAAAAAAAAACTTTTCTTTGTTTGTTTTACTCTGTCCCCGTATGTGCAATAAATGATTTATGTCATATACATGTATTGTTTTTGCACTAACATCTTCTGTAGCGGAGTATGAAAAATACATAAATTAGGGGTGACTACTTTACTCATCCCCTAGTTTATTTTGCACCCATTAATGGGTAATGCAAGCACTGTGAGTACTTCTATCCCTCTCTTCTATGTGCTCCTACGTGCTTATGTGCTCTTCCTCTTCTCAAAAATCTTTGCAAACTCGAACTACGTTGACCTGAGTCTCTCTTCCTTTTTCTGAAGATTGAGAGAAACGTAGGCCTACTTTGGTCCGATCAAATCTTTTACTTGCTTTCAAAAAAAATATCTCTTTTCTCTCTGACACATAGATCTTGACTCTCACACACGTGCACGCATGTAGAATAATTGCACTACATACCCTATAAACCCGGGTCCCAGTCGGAGGACTGATATCGGTCAGCACCCCCATTCTAACGAATGGCCCTCGCCGGTCTCTCCAAAGATGGTGTACCCACTCCGTGACACTCTCCTAGACTGTGTTCATGGGGAGCCTTAGTCGTAAGCCCTACATCAACCTCATGCATACATACTAAATAATAAGACACTCCTCGAGACCGGTCGGTTCGATTCTTAGGGTTGTTTTAATCTTTGCCCAAGATAACGCATCTTTACAATCTATAATTCTCCCTTGTGAGTATGACGAATGTCCCTTTAGTAAAATGTTGAACAAAGGATTTTGAAAGAATGGAGAACCTCTCTACGGAAATCCGAGTTTGTGTTTTTCTACTTTCACTATTCTGTGGGGGATTGTGGATGCCATTTTGGCTTAGTTTCGACCGCACCGTTCAACATGTCCCTTTCGGTTGTCCCTTAAAATTCACAAGGTTTGATTGCATTAATGCGTTGTTTAACAAAGTGCAAAATAACTACGGAATCACTTAGGTTAGGCTAAATTGAATGGTGGATTCCGATGAGAATATGGGACCTTTGCCCGAATTGTCCGTTTGGGAGTGCAATACAGGTGAAAAACAAGGGGCTCATATTCTAGGATGACAAAATCCACTATTCCAGGATATTATATAGAACCCCAAAATGGATTAAGTTCTGTCCGACCAAAAATTAGGATTTAAAATCTGCAATTCTGTGATCTGTGCTGGATGCCTCGTACGAGGCATCTCCTTCTGTCCGTGTCAGTTTCTGTGCTGTGCTCGTTTGGTCAACCTACACTCACTTCTAAGCCTATACACTTTATAAAGCCGACTTGTTGGGACCTTAATCTGGGTTTAACGCAATCTCTATACCGTTAGGTCCGTCCGAATCATAACTAGATCGTTCCAATCTTCCAACGCCATGTCTGACACCGAGTCTATACAAGAGGCCCATGATCTCAAGACCCGACTAGAAAGGGAAGTAAGTCAAATGGTCGAAGTAGGCGCCACTGCCCTATACACTAACTTCAAGCGGAAAATGGAGGAAGAATTCATGACTCACTTACAAATCCAAAGCGAGTACTATGAGAAAGAAATCACAATCCTTCACGGCCATCTCCAATCTCAGAGTAATTATTACGAAAATAAGATTCATACACTTCAAGCATGTCTACGAACCCAAAAAGAATGCTACGACAAAGTGACCTCCGTCAATACTTGCAACAACCAAGGAAAGAGCAAGTACTCTACTGTTCCCTGTCCTAAAAGAGAGAGAAAAGAAAGGCACTATGACATGCTTGAAGGTATTACTCAAGAGGGTCTCCTTGACATCCTCGTGAAGGAAGGAAAGATCACACCAAGAAGTCCTCCTACTACTCTTATGTGAAATGACTTGATAAATGATTTGCATACTTCTGTGATACTTCAGTTGTGCCTTGTCAGTTGCATCATTCCTTTTTCAACCACTTAAACCGCCCTACTCTTTATAATTCAGTTTGGCCAAAACCGCAAAACTCCGCTGTGCATTTTATCTGAGCGGTTCTAGTACTTTAAACCGCAATAGACCAAACTGATAAGTACTTGGTTGATTTTCAAGGGTATTTTTGAAAAGTTTTTTAAACCGCTATTCACCCCCCCCTCTAGCGGTTCTATACCCTTGTTGCCTTTGGGACCAACAAGTGGTATCAGAGCTTATCCACCAAAAATTATTTTACAAGCTTAGCCGCTTGGGTGCTGATCCAATGGCAAACATAAACTCCCATATGATGCAGACATCCAACTCTAATCACTTACCTATTCTTAATGAAGATAGTTTCATCTTCTGGAAAGATAGGATGAAGAAGCACATGATATCTGAGGATCGCAGATTATGGACTGCAATTGTTAATGGACCCTATGTCCCAATGAAGGCTAACCCTGATGCAGGTACTGCTGGACAAACCGCGGAAATCAAGAAGCCAGAAGCTGAATGGACCGAAACTGATCAACGGAATGTGGACTTTGATGGTAGGGCTATGTCCATGCTTGTATCAGCTATTGATCTAAGAACTCACTCAAAGTTTTCTAGACTGAAATACCGCAAAGGAAACATGGGATGGCATCATTGACTTTCTGGAAGGAGATGCCGACACCAAGAAGAACCGCCTCTACCAACAGAGAAGGCTCTTTGATTACTTCGTCAAAGACCCAAAGGAATCTCTTCGCCAATGCTATGAGCGGTTCGTGGAAATTGTCAATGTATGTTTCTCTCTAGGGCACAAGTATTCCAATACTGACCTGAACATGAGATTCATGCAATCTCTTGGTAGCAAATGGCTGATCAAAACTACCAACATTGAAGACAACAAAGATCTGGAAGCTCTTGATATTCGTCATCTTTATGCCATGCTAAGGGTATTGGAATTCAAGCTTGAGGAAGCTCATGAAACCGAAAAGAGATTCAAGTCTCTTTCTCTTGCCGCTTTCAACAATGTCACATCTCCAGTTTATAATCCACATCACCATCAAACCGCATCTATTACCCATTTACAAACTGCTTCTTTTGATCCAAATATTCCAATATATATTCCTCAAACAGAACCTCCAGAGTATCACCAACCGCCTCATCAACCTTACCCTCAACATCATCAACCCTATTCTCAACCTCAACAATCTCATCAGCAATCTCATCAATCCTACACTCCATCTCAAAATTCCCAAAGTGTAGCATCCAGTTCTACTCAAGTTGACTTTGATGACATGGATGTTGACGAGTTTGCTCTCAATGTGAAAAACTACACCAAGTTCAGAAAGAACAGAGCTCAATTTTAATCAGGCGGCCCTGCAAAGTTTGTCCCTCCAACCAGATTCAACAAAGCAGCTGATGCTAAGAAAAGGGATGATCTTGTTTGTTACAACTGCAGACAACCAGGTCATTTTGCCTCCAGTTGTCCCAAACCGCACTATTAAGCCGCTCCTGCCAAGAAACCGTTCAACAAGAAGTTTTTCAAGAGAAGAAGAATGGTTGCTGAACAAGGAGAACAACCATTAACATGGATGGGTTCTGATACAGATGATAGTGATGAAGATGAAGGAGTTGCAAATCTTTGCCTAATGGGATTTGAAGAAAAAGTTGAAATTGATGAAAGCCTTCCACTGCCACTCCATCAAATGAAGTCAGTTTCACCAAGAACTCCTGAAGCTAAACAAGGCAAAACTCCTACTTCACCAAACTACTCTCCTGAGGATCAAACCGAACAAAGCCATGATGACCAGGTACTTGAACGTGCTAGTGTTATTTGTCAACAACACACTATGCTTAAAAAGGCATATAAATTAATGGCTGCGGAACTTGAATATTCCCAAAAAGAGTGCAAGTCCCATAAGGAGGAGATTGAAAAACTCAAGCTCCAAATTGTTGGGATAGCTTCTATTGTGGAAGAAAACTGCTACCTTAAGGACAGAACCGATGTACTTCTCACCCGAATCCATGATCTTACTGTACAAAGGGATGAACTTCAAAAAGTGACCGATGTGTGGACTAAGTCTGGTGTCACCATGGAATAAATCGTTAATTCACAAATTCTCTCTAAGGAGAAAAGTGGATTAGGATTTAAAACTGATGATGGGTGTAAGTGTCCTTGTCTCTGTGCTGAAGGTGGTGTGAAACCAACTGAACAAACCAAATAAATTCCTAAGGTGAATCATGCTGGTAAAAATGGCTCAAAACAAGAAATTAAAAAGCAAAATTATTTCTATGAGTATCCTAAAAACCAGACTGGGAGAGATCCAAAGTGGAAAGAGAAATCCACAGCGGTTGAGGCAACCAAAGAAGTATTAAGTGATGAAACCGCTCCTAGTCGGTTTAAGGAATATCCTGTTATATTTCCTAAAGCCGCACCTAAGAGGAAGGTTGAGCTCAAGAAGGTTAACTTTGTTAAAGCCAAAACCGCTGACCCAGTAAAACATGAGAAATCGAAGGTCAGTAAAGGGTTTGTAAAACCGCAACCACAACCTGGCTTAATTCATTGTTCTATTTGTGCCGATTTTGGTCATAGTGCTGGTCATTGTCTTTTAAGATTCACACCCAATGCCAAGGGATATAAAAATCCTAAGGTCAAACAGGTGTGGGTCCCAAAAAGCTGCTAACCCTAGGACCCAAGGAATAAGGGGGACCAAAACCTTTCATGTTTATTTTTCAGATTTCATGTTTTATGGCTGGAACCGCTAAGAAGAAGAAGGATCTCTGGTATTTGGATAGTGGATGCTCACGACACATGACTGGAGATTCCGAACTACTCTGCAGTTTCATCCAAATAAAAGGTCCCCCAGTAGTGTTTGGTAACAACAAGAAAGGAGAAACAGTAGGATATGGAGCAATCAAATGAGGAAAGGTGACTATTGAAAATGTGTCACTAGTAGAAGGACTCAAGCACAACCTTCTCTCCATATCTCAGTTTTGTGACAAAGGAATGAACTGCATCTTCTCCTCAACTAGCTGTTATATCAAAGATGCTTCCTCTGGAGTCACTCTACTGACTGGCAACAGAACAGGTGATGTTTATATGATAGATTTAAGCAATATTGTTTCTATTGCAGACCTCTGTTTTGTAGCAAAAATATAAGTGAAAGCAGCTGGTTATGGCATAAGCGGCTCAGCCACTTGAACATCAAGTATCTAGCAAAACTGCACATGGATGGTCTAGTAAAAGGACTACCCAAAGTGGCTGACCATCATAATGAAAAGTGTAAAGCATGCCAACTTGGAAAGCAGCCCAAACAGTCATTTCCTAGTAAAACCGCGCCTTCAACGAACCGCTGTTTGCAACTGCTGCACATGGATTTATTTGGACCTGTCGCAACCGCCAGTATAGGAGGAAACCGCTATACACTTGTGGTGGTTGATGATTATTCAAGATATACATGGGTGGAAATGATGGCCTCTAAAGATGATACTTATGGCATCGTAACCGCTCTCTTTAGACAGCTCCAAACTCAGAAATTGGATGACATTGTTGCCGTGCGTTCAGATAATGGAACCGAATTTACAAACAATGGTGTTGCCCAATATTGTGATGATTATGGAATTGATCATAATTTCTCTGCCGCTGGAGTTCCACAACAGAATGGAGTAGTGAAAAGAAAGAACAGAACTTTGATTGAAGCCGGGAAGACTATGATTACAGAAGCCAAGCTTCCCAAATACTTCTGGGCCGAAGCTGTCAATACCGCATGTTTCACCCAGAACCGCTCCCTCATCATCAAAGTTCACAACAAGACTCCTTATGAATTATGGAGAGGCAGATCACCCAACATTGCCTTCTTCAAGATATTTGGATGCAAGTGCTACATCTTGTACAATGGCAAAGAGCATCGAGGTAAATTTGATGCTAAGGCCGATGAAGGTATTTTTGTTGGTTATTCTAAACACTCCAAAGCTTTTCGTTGTTTCAATAAGACATCTTTAAAAATTGTAGAGTCAGTCCATGTTACATTTGATGAACATGCTCTCCTTGAGCCACATATGGCTCCAAATGTTGCTAATGATTTTAGTGATTTTGAGACAGGCACTAGACATAGAGCAACTGACAACCATCCTACTGAAACCGCTACATCCAGTTCTTCAGCCACACCTACTCAAACCGCTGATGGTGTAACTGTTGAACCGCTGTCCTCTGATCCCATTCAAACCGTCCATCCAGTTCCAATCATCACCTTCAATAAAGATTTCAATGATTATCAAGATGATCCTCCTCTGGAAAATCTTCAAGAAATAGTGGTTCAAGACAACCTCCCTCCTGAAATTAATGAGCATAGAGACCATCCAACTGCCAACGTTATTGGTCCTATCAGTACTGGTGTCCAAACCAGAGGGAGTTTGACTCACAGAGATGATCACAGTTTGTTCTCAACTGCTCTGTTATCTCAGATGGAACCGAAGAAGGTAGATGAAGCTCTAAGTGATCCAAGTTGGGTAATTGCAATGCAAGAAGAGCTCAATCAGTTTGAAAGATGCAAAGTTTGGACTCTAGTTCCAAGGTCCAGAGATCACACTATAATTGGAACAAAATGGGTATATAGAAACAAGATGGATGAAAGTGGTGCTATAACTAGAAACAAAGCTAGGTTGGTTGCTCAAGGTTATAGGCAAGAAGAAGGGATTGATTATGATGAAACCTTTACCCCTGTAGCCAGACTCGAAGCCATAAGATTGTTCCTGGCCTATGCCTCCTTCAAGAAATTCAAGTTATATCAAATGGATGTGAAGAGTGCATTTCTGAATGGTGAACTACAAGAATAAGTTTATGTAGCCCAACCGCCAGGATTTGAAGACAACAAATTTCCAAATCATGTCTTCAAACTCAAGAAAGCACTGTATGGACTCAAACAAGCTCCAAGAGCATGGTATGACACTCTATCTAAATTTCTTATTGAACAAAGCTTCTCTCGAGGTAAAATTGATACAACTCTATTTATAGCTAAACACAAAAGTCATTCATTATTAGTTCAAATATATGTTGATGATATTATTTTCGGTTCTACAAATGAAACTATGTGTGTTAAGTTTGAGAAGCTAATGAAGAGTAAATTTAAAATGAGTATGATGGGAGAGTTGACATTCTTTCTTGGACTCCAAGTCAAGCAATGCCATGATGGGATCTTTATCAACCAAGCCAAATATACTAAAGATTTGATAAAGAAATTCGGGCTTGAAACCGCTAAACCAGTTGATACCCCAATGCCTAAGGCCTGCAGTTTGGATCGAGATGAACATGGTAAGAAAGTTTATCAAACTTTATATCGAGGTATGATTGGCTCTCTCCTTTACTTAACTGCAAGTAGGCCAGATATCATGTTTAGTGTTTGTGTTTGTGCTAGATTTCAAGCTGATCCTAGAGAATCTCATCTTATTGCTGTTAAACGTATTATTAGATATTTATGTGGATCTGTTAACCTTGGACTTTGGTACTCCAAAGAATCTTCATTTGATTTATTAGGTTATTCAGATACTGACTTTGCAGCATCTAAGATAAGCAGAAAGAGCACAAGTGGTACTTGTCAGTTCCTTGGAACACGGCTTGTGTCATGGTCCAGTAAGAAACAAGCGTCGGTTTCAGTCTCAACCGCTGAAGCTGAATATATAGCGGCTGGAAGCTGTTGCTCTCAAATTCTCTAGATGAAACAGCAGTTGGAAGACTATGAAGTATTTGAGAAGAACTGCCCTATCTACTGTGATAGCACTGCTGCAATATCCATCTCCAACAATCCAGTTCAGCACTCAAAAACCAAGCACATCGACATAAGATATCATTTCCTCAAAGACCATGTTGAAAAGAAAAACATTTTTTAGCAAAAGTGGGAACAGATGATCAAATTGCTGACATCCTCACCAAACCGCTTGAAAATTCCAGGTTCTATCATTTACGAGGAGAAATGGGTATGTTAGAACTAAATTAAGATATCATATCTATATATATTATTTCTAATATCTTTTGTTTAAGTGTTTTGGCTATGCTTAGAAAAGTCATCTAGTGCGCGGTTCTGTCATCACTGAAACCGCATCAATAGATGGTTCGGTACAAGATATTCCATCAAACTGACGAGTCAAAATAAATGAAATCGGTTCGTTCAAAACCGACAATAAAGCAAAGTCATTCGGTTTAAACATATAAACCGTCATCAGATTAGAGAGACATCAATTTCATGAAAACCGCTGAAGAAGTAAGGTAGGTCGGTTTGCGCAATCAAACTGCTCAGGTATGAAATTGCATTTCAGTCCCTACTTTATGTCATATCAATTATAAGGACCTTTTTGCAATTATCTCTGCCGCATTAAATTCTATGTGACGTGGGACGCCAACTGGAGACCATCGTGCGCCGTTCTCGTCGTTCCATTACCCGAGGAACAGTTATTTGAGTATAAAAGACAAAGTTTATTTCTATTTACCTCTTTACCTTCTTCCTCATTTGCGTAAACTCTCACTCTCCCTCTCTCTTCTTCACTCTGTCTTCTACCTCCAAAATTTCTCATACTTCATCAAAATTTTCATAATGGCACCTAAGAAATCATCCGACCCTTCTGCTCCATCTACATCTAAAACATCCAAAGGCGATTTGGTATGATTTCTTGAACCCTTCACTCTAGCATTTCATCTTTTTCCGCCATTGTTGTTCGTAAAAGCTTGTTCGTCTTCTAATGTTTTTCCTTGCTTTTTCGTTCAATTTTTGGTTGATTATGCTTACATATGTTCATATATGCTGGGTTTGATGTTTATTTCTTGTCTTTTGTTCAATTTTTGAACAATTTTTGATTTTTGGGTTTGCGGGTGTTCTTTCGTATTTTTTTATACTATGTTCTGGGTTTGTTATTTGAACTTGTTCTTTTAGAACTTTGTTAGTATCTGCTCTTTTCGAATCTTTTGGTATACTTCTTTTATGTTTTGGTTAAGTATTTGTTTTGCGCATTCAAAACCTTGTTTCAAATTTTTATTCATTTCCGCCGTTTGATAGTCTCTTATTGGGTTTTTACCTTTTTACCCCTGTCCTCTTTTAACCGCCCGTTCATTGTTAGGATTCCTTAGTAGCAGTTTGTGTATTTCATTCAAACTGATCATGTTTACTCAAACTGCTTTTGTCAAACTCTTACTAACTTTATTTTTAGGATGAATCCAACTTTGTTCCTGGATCCCAAATCATTAAAGCCGAATTCAAAGCTGATGCAGTTGGAAGAAAAATGCTTGCCCTACTTGAATCGTCAAAATTGCTGCCTCTGTTTCAGTTGGATGAACCGAATTTTGACAAAGAGCTTTGTGCAGATTTTTTTGATAATGGGATTGTCTGTGTGGCACCTCTATTGAATGGTAAAGGTGAAAAAATCAGAGATTTAGAGTCTGGGGAAGTTAAGACTGAAAACGCCATTAAATCCAGTATTAGAGAAAAGAAAGTGGTTCTAACTGCGTCAAAGATTGTTGTCTTGGCTGGACTGGAAAATTCTGGAATCCTTTCTATCAAAATAGAGTTAGTCAGCCGAACCACATTAGAGCTCTTGGGGGTCTCTGTCTTCAACACTAAGACCACCCCTAAGAAGGAGTTTGGAGAGGTAATAGTCATGTTGTGTGATCTTGTAGACACAGGAGTGATGTGCAAAAATGGCAATCACAACAACTTCACTATTGAGTAGTACAAATACTGCGTGGCTATCTACAAAGGGAAGAAATTGCACTGGCTAAGGATCATCATGCAAGAAATGATCAATGCCCTAAGCCGCCATACTTCTACCAAAGCCGCTGGAAAAACAAAGATCAGAACTCACTGCAGACTTTTAACGAAGTTTCTTCATCAGGATTCTGTGATCTTTAAAGCTTCTGTGGCAAACAAAGCTGAATGGGTGCAACCAAATGAGAAGACCTTCTATGGTGCTTCAAAGCTTGATGGTTTCAGAACCGCGTTTGGATGGCGGTTTGCACAGGCAGTATGGAATGATGATCCTTTACCTGAAGTGCAAAGAGGACCCTATCCTGAGGCACGGCTCAATAAGGCTGGTAGACCATATGCTGGTGGGATAGCTGATCAAGCCGCAGCTTCAAGGGCTAGAGAAGCAGCTCAAACTGCCACCTTGAATAGGCTAGGAGTTAGCCTGGATGGAACTGAGGCTCCAGTTGAGAGGGAGTCTGCGGTTGAGGGGGAGCCTGAAATCCCTACGACTCAACCCAGGGAAACCGCGGCTCCAAGAAAGAAGAAAGCCAAAATTACTGACCCTTCCAAACCCTCATCCAATCTTCCTCCAAAACCATCCTTACCAAAATCCTTCCTTATTCTATCCAATCCCTCTTCTGAACCTCTTCCACCTTCATCTAAACCAATTCCCTTCACTAAATCATCTCCACCTACTTCTTCTAAACCCCAGATAAAACCCCTTTCCCCAATAAAGCCAAATGTTGAAAAATCCATGAATTTTGCACAAGATGTGGATCTCATGCGAAAACGTAAAGCTACTGCTTCTGAACCCAAACCTTCCTCACCTTCTCTATCTTCTCCAAAACTGCCAACTGTTCAATTTACTGAAGAACAGTTACATCTAATCTTTTCTACCCTTCCCAACCTCAAACCTTCTACTCAAACCGAGCCTGAGCAGACTGACATGTCTGAGGCCGCGGTTCAGCCTGATCAAACTGCGGAACAGTTTGTGGCTGAGGTTATTGTGGATGTAGATGCGCCAGAGCAGACTAATATGTCTGAGGCAGTTCAAGATGAACCTGAGCAAGATGATGACAATCTTGAGGTTCAACCGCTGAAGAAGAAGAGAAGATTAATAAAGAAACATGATTTTGTGGAGCACTGGCAATCAAGGCCACCTGGTGTAGTGGACTTTACTGAGGCTCATGACAAGAAGAATCACTCACCTCTTGAAGGCTCATTTGCAAAGGAATTAAGAGAAAGAGCTAAACTGAGAAAGGTCGGTATAGACCCTATGTTGGTTGAAACCGCTCCTCCTTCACTAAAACGAAAGCTAAATTTTGACTCACCAGAGCACACTCCTTCACCATCTGGATCCCCTGCACTTCCATTCGGTCCATCGGCTCAATCGTCGGTTCAACCTCAAGTGATACATGTCTCTGCGCCTTCGGTTTTGCCTGAATTATCTGTCGCAGTTAGGACTCCCAAACCGCGTGCTATGAAAAGGAAGTGTGCACAGGACATCGCGGCTTACCTAAAGAGGTTTATAGCTACTTCTTCCAAAGCCAACCTACATGGAGCCATCCTCAGAGCCGCCAAGAAGCATGAAGAGCAACGACTCAAGTCTGGTCCTCCAAATCCTTTCGTAATTTTTCCAGCCGATGAGTCTCAGGCTGCTTCAGATCTACTCATTGCTTCAACTCTTGATCAAATCATTGAGGATCTGGCAGTTGAGGTCATCTTTTCTCTCTGCTCTTAATTTTTCTTTAGGATAAACTGCATTGTATTTCCATATCTTTATAGATGGCAGTTCTCTCCTTATACTTCCATTCCTCTCTCCAATATCCAAATTCTTTCCATTGCCCCTTCTTTTCCTTATACCTCACTTTCCATAATTCCTTTCCCTACCACCTCTATTGAAACTAATCCAGTGAGAATCCAACAAGTTCTGGATTCACTTTTTGCTCAAGCTGCCTTTCTTTCCTCTCTGCCCTTCATTGTTGATGCCATTAAGAGGGAGAATATAGTAGCTGACCCTAGGCTTGGGAAATTAGAATTTAAGGTGGAATCAATTCTAGAGAATCAGCTCAAATTAGAAAACAACCTTGAAACTCTAAAAGAGCTGAGTTCTCTTAGGCATGAAGCGGCTTAAGAGATGAATGAGATTCTACAGAAGAAGTTAGACCAACTAGCTGATCTGACGGTTTCATCAACTGACTATCTAGTTCATTTTGCTCGCGACCTCAAGAATCTATCTGAAAAGATCCTAGAAAAGGTAAATGAACCAACCTCACTTCGTCTTAAGTCAGCTGAATACGTGTTTGAAACCGCCAGCCTAGTTGAGCCTTCTGATGCTGTTCAAACCGCAGACCAAGCCGCCGCCAGGGTTCTTGATAGAACTGACTAGATTTTTTTTCTATCTTTTTGTTATCAGTTTTATCTTTTATTAGTTTCCTTGTAATTTGTAACTTTCAAAAACTTTAAAAGGATTATAATGAAAAATGAATGCATTGCATCTTATTCCAAAAACCTTGTTTATTCAAACTACTTGTTTGTGGAACAATGCATTTTCAAAACCCATGCACTTTAATTCATCATGAAATTTTTTTCTAAGTGTATGTGTTTTAAACATTCAGTTTAAACATGCATATCTGATTTTCAAAATCATATCTCTTTATATGCATCTGAATGTATTTCTCTTCTATCTGTTTTTCATTTCCTTTGTTTTTGATAGATTAGAAATCTATGGTATAGCATCGTGTGTGCATTTGAATTGGGACATACAGTTTCAATACATATTCATTTGAGCATGTTTTTACCAAGTACAATGTTTGCTCTATCATAGTGTGGTAATGGCATCAATCAAATAGGGGGAGATTGTTAGGATTCATTGTTAGTACACCCACCTGATTTGATTGACCCATTCCACGTGTCTTTTTATGGACTTTAGGTTTACATGTAATGAAGTTTTACTTCAATTTTTAGACAAGTCCATTTCTAGATGTTTAGTAGTCAAGCTGAGTTATGTTCGGTTTATCCATAGCGGTTAGTGTCCCTCAAGCCGCCATCTTCAAACCGCCAGCATGGTGCCTTAAGTCCTTCATCAAACCGCAGTTTGTGTCTTTGATGAAACCCCACTTCAAGTTCATTCATGAAACCACACATGCATCTGGTGGAACCGCTGACCAAGATATTGAAGAAGTTATTGCTGTCATTTACTCCTTGAAGACAAACATTCACTTTACAACCGTAAATGAATGACTGGTGACTTGTCCTTAAACTTCAAGTCATGTTTCAGTTATTCTTGGAATGTCGGTTTGTCTCGCTTTTTAAAAAGTTACCGTTGTACTTCTCCAACAACTAAAAGGACAATGTCATGTAGTGATCCAACAACTTCCTGCCACAAGGCAAAAGCAAAGGACGACAGTGACAGGTCAACCAATGGGATTGTGACAGCGCATAGAACCGCCAGACAATGACTCACCTCTTTGTCCAACGGTCACTAATGCCTTCACTATAAATAGCCTTCATTTCTCAACAATGAAGGTTGCTGAGCTTCAAAGAGAATATCCCAAGTATTCAAGTTTGCTTTGAAGATTGAAAACCCAGATATTCATATCTTCATCATCTCCTTAGCAAACCCAGAGTTCTTCATCAAAGCTTCAAGCCTTCAAACCATCACAACTCAACCTTGCACAGAAAGTAATCACTTGCTTGCCATCACTTAGATATTTTGAGCTCTTGATTTCTTTCCACACCACACACCCGGAGTATATTCTCTTATAGATTATATACCTAGAAAACACAAGTTGTTATAATAGCATTGTTAGGTTAGATTGTTTATTTAGAGTTTAGATTCTTTTGTAATCTTGTAAAAACTCCTCTAAATCAATACAAGTCTAGTAGCTATTAGAAAATCCTAGGCTAACCACCTAGGTAGAGGACGTAGTTCTTTCAAGAACGAACCTCTTCAAATTGTGTGTCTTTGATCTTTAATTTCTGTCTTGTCATTTACATTTCTGTTTATGAGCTTTATTTACTCTTATGTGAAATGACTTGATAAATGATTTACATACTTCTGTGATACTTCAGTTGTGCCTTGTCAGTTGCATCATTCCTTTTTCAACCACTTAAACCGCCCTACTTTTTATAATTCAGTTTGGCCAAAACCGCAAAACTCCACTGTGCATTTTATCTGAGCGGTTCTAGTGCTTTAAACCGCAATAGACCAAACTGATAAGTACTTGGTTGATTTTCAAGGGTATTTTTGAAAAGTTTTTTAAACAGCTATTCACTCCCCTCTAGCGGTTCTATACCCTTGTTGCCCTTTGGGACCAACACACTTCTCTTTGAAATCCAAGCATCAAGGCTAGGGGCTTTTTATTCTTTCCGTCCCCTTCCAATTCCTATTCAAGATATACGAACTCGTCAAAGTAAATTCGCACTAGGGGCTATCCTCTTCGCCTCAAACTCTCATTACAAAGTGCGTTATCCTCACTGAGTCGATGCTTGGAATACACTTCCCGAAAGCTAAGTCGATAGCTAAAATGCCTAATACATTCAAACCCAAAAATCTTACATGTCTCTCCCCCAAAAAGAGACAAAACTACTCTCCTCTCTGAGTCATCTTTGAGTACATACTTTGTCAACAAAAAAAAAAAGAGACGCAAAAGAGATGCCCGCTAGATTGAAAACCCAAAAGGGCGGTCTAGGCAAAAATCAGGGTGCGTCACAAAAAAAAAATATAAAGAAAATGAAATAGGGAGAACATTCTTCAAATCATCTCTTCTTCAACCTTCCTCAAATCAATCAAGCGGGAGGGCACTCTTCTTCAAATAAAACAAGCTTGTTCATGGAGTCATCTACAACATACAAGATTCTTGGGGCTTGACTTAGACCACACATGAGATAAACTTGGGGGAACAGATAACGTCTCTCATCGCCTTCACCAGAGACTTTCGGGCATGGAACTCTAGAGTGATTCAAAAGTACGCCTAGCCTACCTGGAGCTTGCACATCATTGGTTGTCAAACAAATAGTTGTCTCCCTTGACACAACATGACTAAAGGAATGATCTGGACGGATCATCTTGCACAAGGTAAACGAGTCTCAAACGAGACAACAATCAGAGAAACTCCATAGCATCATCTCTGCCGAAAACCTGATTAGGGCCTAACTTGTCAAACACTTATCCCCGCACACACACACACACATCAACACATATAGTTCATCATCAATAAATATCCCATCGCGAATCCATGCTATTCACACTACTTACACCAAGGTTGACCGACCAGGCATGCACATAAATTTTTCACCGCCGCATGAGTCTAATCCAAAGATAAAATCGAAGCTAAATTGCTTGCTAGAATAGGTTCTACTTGTCGAATGAATAGGTACACAAAAGCCAATCCGTGCTCAAAAAGAAAAGGAAAAATTCAGCAGCGATCAAATGATCACCATAGAATTCAGAGTTTCAGCATCCAGTACTTTCAATGTAGGTGCATTGATCGAGGATAATATTCAGTACTTTCAATCATCTCCATGAACTGATTGATCGAGGGTATTCTAAACACTCAAACATCAACTTCAGCAAAGTCCAGAACCGGCATTAAGATTCTTCATCCAGTACTTTCAATGTAGGTGCATTGATCGAGGATAATATTCAGTACTTTCAATCAGCTCCATGAACTGATTGATCGAGGATATTCATAAGTCTACAACAACAAATCAAGAGATTCTGCATCCAGTACTTTCAATGTAGGTGCATTGATCGAGGATAATATTCAGTACTTTCAATCAGCTCCATGAACTGATTGATCGAGGATATTCAGATGTCTGTAACAACAAATCAAGAGATTCTGCATCCAGTACTTTCAATGTAGGTGCATTGAACGAGGATAATATTCAGTACTTTCAATCAGCTCTATGAACTGATTGATCGAGGATATTCAGAAGTCTACAACAACAAATCAAGAGATTCTGCATCCAGTACTTTCAATATAGGTGCATTGATCGAGGATAATATTCAGTACTTTCAATCAGCTCCATGAACTGATTGATCGAGGATATTCAGAAATCTACATCAAACCGTCCAGTACTTTCAATGATGAATTGATCGAGGACATGTTTAGTACTTTCAATCAGCTCCATAAACTGATTGATCGAGGGCATTTAAGGATCCAGTACTTTCAATGTAGGTGTATTGATCGAGGATAATATTCAGTACTTTCAATCAGCTCCATGAACTGATCTGATTGATCGAGGATATTCCCCTATGACTACCGTCAACCGCGACGCTCTATCAGCAACAAAAAGGAGTATATTCAGAATTGGGTCAAGGACATTGATTCCTCAGTATGGGTTGCTCTCTAAACTCTAAAACTTTACTTACCGCAAGTATTGCTTTCAAAAGGATTTTCAAAATACCTCAAACAACCGTTTTTGCATGTTTTCAAAGTCAAACTACGTTTGGTCTGATTTCTTTCCGGAGGATACGTAGGCAGCTTTCTAGCACGACCATACCCAAATTTCTAAATGGTGTCTTTTCTATCGACGACGTTACTTCTTCCAAAAGTATCGTCGCCGAGGGGCTCTGTAGACACCCCATTTTGAACTCAAATTTATGATTACACTAATCTTGTGTCTCGCCTTTGTGTTTGGATGAAAACTCGTTAGTTTTGTCATGTTTCGTTAAGTTTCTAACTAACTCCGTTAGTCAGGGGCTAAAATGAACAAATGAAACTGACAAAAGGACAAAACAGTACTTTTGTACTGGATGCCTTGTACGAGACATCAATGTCTCGTACGAGACATCTCCTACTGTTTTGGGATTAATCCACTTTCCTTCTCCGTCCTGATCTCTTTCTTGGCCAACATTCTCCTAATCCGGGAAACATCTAATTAGGAGCCTTCCTAGATGTTTCCTAGTGATTTCCTACCTTCTTTAACCTCTCCAAATAAGGACTCTATTTCCTACTAAACTTAGGACTCCTCTTCTTGGTCCCTAAGTAATCCAATACCTATAAAAATAGAGTCTTTCACCACAAAAAGAGGTTAACAACTCTCTAATCAGTCTCTCTCTCTCTAATCCCGTTTTATTCCTCCCTCACACCAAAACACCACCAAAAACTCATCTTTTCAAGCCAAAATCATCGCAAGACTCTTGGATCATCAAGGCCTTAGTCAAGGCCATCAATTGGAATCTCAAGAACGCTTTAGGTAAACTCCTACGCTTTTAGTCTCTACTTCTCATCTCATTCTTTGTTTTAGAGTAGTGTAATCATATCAAAAGGATCAGCCTAGAGCCTCTCCAATCCATGGAGATGGTCTCGAAGCACATGATCCGACATTCTAATAATTAAGAAATTAATTATTGGCTTTACTTGTTTTATTTACTTGTTCTTTATTTGATTAAAAACACCTAAGCAAGACCAATCCTAGATTTGGTGGATTGGGTGATCCTTGACCTTCTCAATCCATAACTTAACCCCCGAACTCAAGAATCTCATGGTCCGTGTTCTGTTCAACAACATGGTGGCGACTCTCAAATCAAAAAGGCGAGCGGGTATCTTCTCGGATGCAAACACTTACCAAGCCCTAGTATAGGCAGGAAGTCCATTTTCTTCACCATGTTCAAGGCTAAAGTATCCCCATATTTGGTTCTCTTATTCCCGATGATATCTGTTTCCTTAACATACTCGATGGAGTTAATCACAGATTGTGGGATTACCTCGAAGCCACTAAGGAAAATTCCAGTATCCTTGTGCTCGATCCTGAGAACTGGGCGGTCATAAACCTTCTCACCATCCTTAGCGTGGATCACTACAACGTGGTTGTCATGAACAAATTTGACACACTGATGGTAAGATGAAGCAACACCTTTTACCCCATAGATCCAAGGGCGGCCCAAAAGCAAACTGAAGCTTGACTTGATATCAATCACTTGAAACTCTACTGGCATGACAAGAGGACCAATGGTAAGACTGAGAGTCACTACTCCCAACACATAACGGCTAGTATTATTGTAGGCACAAACCACTTGAGAAGATGGTTTCAGATCCGTTATCTTGATACCCAAATCAGCGAGGACATGCACCGGGCACACATTAACTGAGGAACCGTTATCAATCAAGACACAGGCTAGGTGTTCTCCTCCTACGCCAACTGTAATATGAAGAGCCTCGATATGGTTGGGACCGAGTTTAGGAGCATCGAGGTCTATGAAAGTGATGATGTTACCGAAATAGATGTTTCCCACCATATGAACAAGATCTTTCGGGGAGGTATCAATGGGAATAGTGGCTTGCTTGAGTGCTGCGGAAAGAGTATCTCTATGCTCTTTAGAAGAAGACACGAGACCCCAAATAGAGATGTTAGCTTGCGTTTTCTTGAGCTGGGCTAGGATCGGACTTTCAACCTCACTTCCTCTGAAGAGGTCAGTTTCCTTGGGAAGGGTCACAGGAGCCTTGTCTTTCCCGGATCCACTAGCATCAACATTAGGCGGTTGATAAGCTCTTCCTGAACGAGTCAAGTGATTAACGTTCCTGCCAAGCCACTAAGCGTTTTTGAGCGGGGTTTCTTGTGCTTCTGCAGCTTTGGCACTTGCTATAATCGAATCCCACGTTATCATGTTGCAATCCAGATAAGAGGCTGGAATAGGAGTAACCGAGTATTTGAGAGGTTCCTTTGGGACAATGAAGCTAGCACGGGGGTAGCTTTTCCCTGTTTCTATCATGTTCGCATTAGGCAGAGGATTATTCACGACATGCGGCTGCGGAGGTTTCTGAATGATTCCATCATCTATCATATTCTGCAAGACATGCTTGAGACTCCAACAGTTGTCGGTGGCATGTCCAGGTGAGGCGTGGAGTGCACAGTATTTGGTGTTATCCCAGGTCCTAGGTAAAGGCGTAGGCGGTTGTTACCCCTCCATCGGCTTAATTAGCCCCTGAGCAACTAATCCTTGAAAGACAGTGGAGAGTGGAGTAGTGAATTTATCAAAGTGTCGCTCATTCCTCGCTCTACCTCTATCATTCTTGATTTGATTGTTAACAGCATTGACAGACCCGTCGGGGTTGTAACATGGTGGTACTCTGTTGTAAGACCCTTGGCTCGAGCTAGGCAGTCTATTCTAGAATGGCATAGGAGTAGCAACATTGTTAACAGCCACTTGTGGGGCTTTAGCTGGTGCTCGATATCGATAGGAAGACGGAGGCTGAGAATCTATCTTGGCAACACCTGTATGAATATCTTCATCAATTCGGGATCCCACATCCAAAATAGAGGCGAAGTCGGGAAATAGTAGGTACTTCATTTTCTCGGCATAGAACGGCTGAAGGTTCTTAAGGAAGATTCAGGTTTGCTCAACAGTGTCGGGCCTGTCTAAGGTCTGTGCGACCTTTTTCCTCCATCTACTAGAAAAATTGGAGAAGGTCTCCTTTTCCCTTTGAGCACAAGAATCGAGATCACGGCGGCTCTTTTCCCAACCAAAGTTATCCTTGTAACGCTTCTGGAATTCTTCCACGAGTTTGGACCAATCGTCGACCAAGCTAGTATTGACACTCATAAACCATTGCTTTGCTGGTCCAACCAAGGTCAAGTGAAAGTTCGAGGCCATTGCATAGGTATTTGCACCACGTGACTGTATCGCATGAGCATATGACTTCAAATGAGCTATGGGACAACCAGTACCGTCAAATTTCTCCACATCTGGCATTTTAAAGTTATACGGAAGGGTCGCGGATGGAGATAACTTCAAAGAGTTAGCTGAGAATTCTCCTCTACTCATAACCTTTTTGAGCATCTCCTTTATCTCCTTCATTTCGAGATCTTGCTTGGTTAGAGGAGTCTGAGGAATGCCATTGTGAAGGGCATCTCTTTGAGGGGTAAAGTTGAGACCTTGGGCTTGAGAAGCCCCTTGATCTGAAAAGGCTCCCATAGGATACATGCCGTTGGAATAGAGGGTCTGCATATACTGGTAGTAAGCATTAGGATTAGGGGGAAACTGAGCCGGATCGAACGGGATGTTCGGATGAGTAGGCATAGCTTAGGGATCATTTAGGGAAGTGTGACCTTGATTCCCATTACCAATCTGGTTCAGTTGTGGACCGTTTCCATTCCTATTTTGGTTGGGCTGCGGACCATTCCCATTACCATTGTTCTGATTCAGCGGAGGGCCATTCCCATTACCATTGTTCTGATTTGGCGGAGGGCCGTTCCCATTACCATTATTATGATTCGGCGGAGTGCCATTCCCATTACCATTATTCTGATTCAGATCGGGGTTAGGGCCATTCACATTGTATTCCTTGATTATTCGGTGCATCACCTCCCCTATGCATCTGTACGAGAGTAGCGAGTAAAGCATCCTGCTGAACCCTAATCTATTCCATTAACCCTTCGGTATGGACCCTCAGATTCTCATTCAACCATGCCTGCAAGACGGGCTGAAGCACAAAATCCTGATTATCATGTTCCTCGGCCATCTCAACTGTCGGTACCGATCTGATTAACCTTCCCCTACTGTCTCGTACTGCCCCTCTCCAAGAAGCCAGACCCCGGATCTGAAAGGGTAGGGTACGGAGATTTTGGATTAGAGAGCGGGAGTGGAAGATTTCTTTTAAAAGAATTGAGCTTTGCTTAAATGATCACATGAAAAGAAAAGAAAATATCCTAAAAAAGACGGATAAGCACAGTGCTTAATTTTGACACCTTGTCTTTGTTTAATCTTGGAATAGTGGATTCCTTCTCCCGAGTATGAGACCAATGTATTTTACCTACACCTATGGCCGTCATAGACCTCTGGAAAGGGCCCATACACTTTCGGGAATCCACCACTCTCGTTACGGTCTACGTGAGAGTCTTTTGGAAATTTTGAATCAATCCCATTTATTTCAATTGAGTATCCACATTTGAGATCATTTTATGATCTCGGGAAATAAGTAGGATTGATTTAAAATTTCTTTGGACAAGAACCGGCTAATAGTCAAGGACGTGTATTTTTGAAAATAGTCGCAGACGTGGCTTTTGATACGGCTAGTTGGATGGGGGCCTAACCTCTCAACCACGGCAGTGAGATGCGACATCGAGTCGGAAAAGGAAACAGCGGATATCAATTCAGGGGAACAAGAGGTCCCCATCATCCTCGGGCACCAAGTCCCCAAGGGTTTGTACAGTATCAGGTGACGGTATAATTTCACAATTGCAACGTGTGTGTGGTATCTAATTTTTTTTTGGAAAAAGAGATAAAAAAAGAAAAGCACATTTTTATGTTTTATTATTTTTATTCACACAAAAGAATAATGAATAGAAAGTACCTACAAAATGAGCAAACGTTAAGGCAATAGATATATACATAAGGCGGAGGCAAGTAATGGCGGAAGCACACTTTTTTGAGTTAAGCCCACTTAGAAAAGTCGCCAGCGGAGTCGCTACTGTGAGAGCCCCCACAGCGAACCTTTAAAGGTTCCGTGCGAATCGCGGTTTGAATCCGCTCGGTTTCTCATAGCGGTTTCTCTACCTGGTTTTGAGAAAAGCAGAGAGTCGCCACCTCATTTTATTTTAGAGAAAATAGAGATAAACCCTTTTTTTTTATTTGAAATTGAAGTGTGTTCGGGGGCTAGGTTACGAGAAGAGAAGGTGATGAGCAGCACTCCTCTCGCCCTTACGGACTCTAGCATGCTTCCGCCTACGTTTTACTTTACGCCTTATTTGAAAGATTATTTTCTTAATGCCTTAACTCGAAAAGGAATGTATATGTACGTATAAGGGTGTCTCCTAATCTAAGAAGGTTCATTTGAGTCACGGTCGGGAATCGGCTTGAGTGGATTCCCGATCAGTTTTCGAAAAGGATTTTGAAAATTTCAAAAAATGAATAAATCATACAATGGGGAAGGGGAAATAAATACATTATATACAAAATAGAATGAATTTCTTGAAAGAATGAGCGTCTTCTTCACGGGCTTGGCCATTGGGTTTCCGTCCCCGCTCTTGTGTACATGTCCTAAATTAATCTGAATCCAAGAACTAGAAATTGGGATATAATCCCAGAGTGTTAGCTGTCTTTGTTGAGGCTTTATGGATTTTTTGGATAGATTTTAGACACAATACAATAGCAAGAACATTGAATGAGAGAATTAATCCAGCACACAAAAGTATCAACATTGACACTTTCATCACAGAAATTGACCAACTTAACTAATGAATCTGGAAAAACTCAAATGGTGAAAGTTGAAGAACACATATTGAGCATGAAAATCCCAAAATTTGGAACCCAGAAAGAATGCCTAAGTCCTTCGAAAGATCTCTGACATTGTGATGTCAGAGATTGGGAATTTGAAAACTGATTTTTGAAGAGGTAAACAAAGGAGAAAAAGGGATACTTTCTAGAGTCCAAAAATTAGTATAAAAATATGATCATATTTATTAGATTTCCGGAAACGAAGTTCATGTTTTAATCTTGGTCCAAAAACCAATTTTAACCAGGGTTTTAAGCATAAGAACAGATCATGGCACAGAGATAGGCAAGCAGGGCAGTACATCTGTTACTCGAATTTATGCATGAAAACCCTACCAAATCATGGAAAATAGACACGAAATTGCACTATCATAAACTTGAACATGTTATAGACAACTTTCATGTTTGGGGATAAACCCAGAAATCACTTTAAGAATGAGATTTTAGGAGAAGAAAATCGTTGGTCATGACAGTTTTGCAGGAACTGATAATAATACTCACAAAGATGGACCTCAAAACCCATCAAAAACCATAACCAAGCCATAAAACCTAAGGAACTTCTCACTTAGCATGTTGAGATAATTATTAGACAGCTATTTGACATTAAAACTAAATATACACATGGATATACATAGGAAGAAAGGGAGAGGGACAGATTCATGACATTGGGAGCAAAGGGGGTATTTAGACATATATAAGCTAAACCCAACCAAGAAATGGACATGGGATCATCATCAACACATATATACATCCCGAAGTCCAGATTCCAACATTCAAAGTCTTATTTGCATGGCCATATTGAGAGTTATACAAAGAAGATTGCAAGAAACATAAAGGGATCTAGCCAAGTAATGGCTAGATCCTTACACCAACAAATATATCATCTACATCTTTACATGCTAAGAGTTTACATGAGAAAACTTACCTAGTACAAGGGGTTTTGTGCTTCCTTTGTCTTGCCAAGGGAAGACTTTTCTTTTTGTTTGAGTTGGATGATTTGTTTGCTTGAGTTTTGTGTGTTTTTTGTGAAGATTTGTATTGATTTTGGGTGGTTCTTGGGTGGTTTAGGTAGTGGTGATGTGGTGGCCGAGTGGTGGTGGTGTGGTGGAGGAGTTGTAGCTGAGAGTTGGGAGAGAAAATGTAACGCCCATCCTTATTCTTGTTAAATTCTTGACTTGCTTGTTAAATTCTTGGCTAGCATAATTATATGCTATTTTATTTGAGTTAATTATTTAACTACGTTAGAAAAGGTGGTTAAATGTCAAAGTTGAAAGTTTAGGGGCCTTTTTGTAATTAGTGAAACTTGAGGGTCTAAATTGCAATTCTTGGAAACTTGATAAGTATATCTTGTTGTCTGGGGATCATTATCTTCCCCAAACAAAAATTCCTCTCGTACACTCTCTGGGAGAAAGAAAGAAAGCTCCACCCTATTCTCGACTCCTCGCGATTAATTATCTCTCTGTTCGTGATTCCGGTCCCGGATAAATATTTGTGGCGCTGAATAGAGCGTTTCCTGCCGAACAGAAATTAATTTGGGTCAACTTGATTTTTGACTAGGTAAGTTATTAGCTCCCCCTTGCTTGTAATAACATGCATATATGTTATTCCTGATACTTGTGCTTGTCAATTTCGTGTTTGGGGTAATTTTTGTGATACTTGTAATTTTGGGACAAAAGGAGTATAACCCTCTGTGTAAAATGTTGAAAGAACTTGAAATAGGAAAATTGAGAATGTTTGTGCATCCTGGGAATGTTAAAAATGTTAGTAGAAAACTACTCCTATTCGTGAGACGGTAAAATAGTAACTCGATTTAAATATTATTAGAAAAATTGTACCATTATTTGTGGTATGGGAAAATGAATGGAAGTATCCCTAAATGTTTATACTAGTATATTAGAAAATTATACTTATACTTTTGGGGACGGTGAAATATTGAAATGGAATAAAAGGAAATTATCCTATTATTTATGGGACGGTAAAAGAAATGAATTGAGCTTGAAATAGTGTCTTGGGTATTGCCTAAGGGTTAGTAAAAGTATACTCCTACGCTTGGGACGGAGAATTCTAAGCCTGGGAAAGAAATTGAGTTTGCTGAAAAATTGGACCAGGCGCCCTCCGACTTAGGCACCAAGCGCCCGCCCATTTGGCCAGAAGTTTTGGTTTTAAAAACGCTTGAATGAGCGCCCGCCCGGTCTACCATAGGCGCCCGCCCGGTCCCCTGTTTCAACCATAGTGTTTTAAATCTAAATTAAATTGAAAGCTTATCTCTTGTTAAGGCATATAGCCTTAAGATAAGATGTCCTAGCAAGTGTTGTGACACCTTAGGAGCATCAGAAGTGAGTCTTGAATATGATTACTCATTAAATTAAAATGAGAACTTGAGTATAAAAGGAAGAACTCTTCTTTATGTCTTGTAAGTGCTATGAACAAGCACTTATGTGTTATGCTTGTCTTGGAACCTATGTTTGTGCACCTTGAGGGCACCAAATTAGTGTCTTGAGCTCGAATATCCTATGTAGGGGATTATGAACTTGTAAGTATGAGTTGTATAGCTCATTTACTTAATTTGAACTCGAAGTATTCTTGGTCTAGGTTTAGGGTCTTACCCTAGATGGCCTAGAGGAGTGTTATAGAACACTCTAGTACTGAAAAATAGTCCTTTTGTGATCAAATGAAATGTGGACTTGAATCATAATTAAATGATAACTTGAGTATAAGAGTAGTAACTCTCTTTTATGTGTCTTGAAGTTAATATTTGTGTACCTTAGGGGCACCAACTAATGTCTTGAGCTTGAATGTCCTAAGAATAGGATTAGGATTTTGTAAGAGTAAATGTATAACTCTTATACATGCTTGAATGCTCAAATATTGTAGTTATAACTTGAAGTATAAGATAATTAACTCTTGTACATGTTTAACCATCCAAATAAATGGATTGAGAACTTGGATATAAGATGATAAAATCTTGTATATGTCTTGAATGTATTGAATGTCCTGAATGTCTTGAATGTCTTGGATGTCTTAAGTTGGGACAGTAACTTGAGTATAAGATAACTAAATTTTGTACATGCCTTGAAACCAATACATGTGTATGGTAATAACTTGAAAGATTCTTGATGTGTTTATCCAAATCTTGCATGTAGCTACTTGATAGAATGTGGCTTCGTGATTACTTGATACATGGTATGAATAACCAAAGAATTGGGTTATGGAACTAGATAGAGAATGATTAACTCTACTACATACTTGAACTTGATACGTGTATATTGGAAGTGCTATAAATAAGCACTAAAGTGTAAATGATTTGGTTTTTAATCGTGTATATACTCAATGAAGTATATAAAATATAAAGAAGATATCTTGTCTTGAAATGAGTTCCTAAAGAAAATAGGGACTAGTGTAATATGAAGATCATTCATATAATCGTGAATACTACGATTTAAATTAATAAGAATTATTATAGAAGACAATATGTGTTAGAAAATGTATTCGATTATTAACGATACATATACGTGAAGTATGACTGTGTCTAGGTACAATGTGACCTATTCTACTACGTGTTTAGAGTCTAAGGTATTGGGCTCTACTTGATAGTAAGGGTATCGTGATAGACACTTTAATGTGTTAACGTGATATGAATATGTACGTGCAAACTTGGCATGTGACAAAGTGATATACCCTACTACTTGACTGAAGTCTGTTATTAATGGACTCTTACTTGGATTGATCGTGTTACATGGACACCTTATGTGCCATTGTTATCTTGGTTTGTATTCGCAATAATTGCGTACGTGTACTTGTATTCTCGTGAGCACATGATACATGATTACATGGTGCATAATCTCGTGAGCACATGATATATAATTACATGGTGCATATTCTCGTGAGCACTTGATATATAATTACATGGTGCATAAAGAATGGTCAACTACTAAGGGACTTAGTTCTATTCTCGTAGTTCAAGTAAACATCTACTTGTGCATTCTCGTGTAAGTCCAGCTGGCTTATTTGGTTCAGAGGGGTGTATAGGTTCACGCTTATTGCGAGGGCTGGGGCATAAGTAATAATCGTGGGTCTATGCATTCGGTTGTTTTTCCTTACTACTGGCCATAGTAAGGGCTTAGCATCCTATATTGGAGCAATACGCCTGATATAAGTTGAATGCTAATCTCATTAACACCTCGTGAATCTTGTTCTTGTGAATGACATTGGTTACCGGGTCTTCTTATATACTGTATAGCAGTCTCTTGTTCTTGATCGTGGTTGTCCTCAGCTATACAAGCATCGACAACAATGGTATTCTTGGGAGGAATAAGGAAGGATTCAGGTAATGATACGTGATAGGCCTATGTGCATCTTGGTGAGTTGGTCTAGCCTCTCACACTACTTGACTACTTGTTACCTGATCATATCTTGAGCTTGATTACTTGTTGAGTTGGCTTAGCCTCTCCTATACTTGTTACTTGATGATACTTGATATATGATTACTTGAGTATCTACTGGAATTTCGTGATAACATGTCATGTAGTTGCATGTTAATAGCTTACTGAGATTTATCTCAACCTTTATTTGTTTACATTCCCCCCCCCCCCAGGAAAGCAGGGGATAGTACGCAGTGAGGCTCGACATAGCTGGGAACTTACTCAGCAGGATGTTCTTGTTTGAAGCTAGTGTCCTTTTAATACATTGGTAAGGACGAGGTTGTATGAGTTATTAAACTCTGGCCTTGTTTTGGGGTAGACTCGTGTAGTACTTGTTGTCTCTAGTCAGTTCTTGATGCCAGCTTATTTGCTAGGCATGTCTTCCGCTGTATGTAACCATTTTGGTTTTAATTTTCTTGGTCTAGAACTCGTTGTGAGAGCTCCCTATCTTGAGCTATCATGTCAGTTTTGTTTTTAACAGGTATTGTTCCTGTTTCCCGTTAGTTTCTTGTTTCTTGTTAGTTACGCGCACCAGGTTCGAGATTCTATTAGGGAATCCCGGGACTTGGGGCGTGTCAGTGAAAAGGTTGAGAGAAAAGTGTAGAGAGCTAGAGAGATTTGTTGTAGAATTGGGGGTGTAGTGTATGAGAAAATGTGGCCAAACTTAGGCAATCTTGGAGGAGGAGGGAGGTAACTTTTTTTGTGACTAATCTACCCCTACCTTAGGGGTAGAGGAAGGGGGTAGTAAATTTGTGGTGAGGGTTGAAGAGTGAAGAAGAAGGGGAAGAAAAATGGGGAGGAGAACACCATCATTTTCTTTGAAAAACTGCCCAGAATTCGACAGCAGCTGCACGGCTGTGCAGATTATAACGCTCGGCCGTGCAAATTTCAACGCTCGCCCATGGACCTGACCAAAAAGCCCAAATCTTGACTTTCTTCCTTTTTTCTCAGCTAACCAAGGAGTGACACGTGGCACCTGGTGAACTGGTCAAAACATGCTCTTGTGGGCATCCTTTCCGGCTCCGCAACTGCTCTGTTGTGCGCGCTCCGGTGCCTCGGTTGTTCGCGGGCCCAACATGAAAGTTGATTGAAATAAATTTGCGGTCGCGCTGGTGTATCTTTATTTTGTTAACGAGTAAGGAATAGAATATTATAATTTTAATGCATCAGATGTCCGGTAAAAAGCCCTTTTTTAGCAGTGCGGGACCCGGCGAATGGCCTCGACACGCGAATTTTCGAGAATGTGTCTGTTTACTCGGTTTTGAGCCCTGATCACAGATCTTGACTCGGTTTATTCATCAGATGCACCGATTAGGCTCTCAGTAGTCCCGAACAACCAAATTTGGGGTTCTAGGTCAATTGTCAGGTTTAGACCAATTAAATGAGGGTTAAATAGGGGGTGCAAGATCGGGGTGTCTACACACGTTCATTGACCAACAAGTTATACCTTAAAAAAAAGCTGTATGATTGTCACATGACGAGGATGCAGCCTTGCAGCTTTTAGTATCTTTACACTATGTCTTATGAACATTATATCGATTCCGTTCATAAATTGTAAAGATGGTATCACTTTAGAGGAGTGAAAACTTCTCGCAAGACGAGGGAGTTACGCCGAAAGGCGAGTGGGAATGGGGTAGATACCTAGTCATCAGGTTTGGTTGCTAGTAGTAGTAATAAGGAGTTCTAGTGGGAAGAAGAACAATAAAGTTAATTCTTCACACAAGAGGGGTCCGAAACCTGGGGATGTCCTGTAATTTCTGCAAGAGAAGGGGCATTGGAAATTCGATTGTCCCAGAAAGAAGCGAGGCAGGCACCAGTCAAGCAGATGTCATGATGGCCAGAGGTAGCAGTTCAGATGAGGATTATGCTCTATTTACATCAGAATCAGCACGCGCATCTGTAAGGATCCCGTCCCCCCGGAGATAACAAAGAAAATATTTCGTTGTTTTAAGTTGTTTAGGGGAAGAAATGCCAAACGCGGTTTCTCATAAAAACTTAACGGAGTCGCCACCTTTGTTATTATTTAACCCAACAAAAGAAAAGGTTAGAGATTCTATTAGTTCGGAGGTCAGGTTACGCCTTGGGAGAGTTTTACGTCACCCAAGCCGCCTCGGATGAGTCTGAGTCTCCCTAAACACTTGTTTTGGGATTCAAATGGTCATTTTGTCTCATTTGGTCATGTTCATCACCTTGTGTGATTTTCTCCAATGATTGCTTGGTCACACCTAAACACTTGTTTTGGGATTCAATTGATGATCATTAGGCATAGGAATGATTTTGTTTAAGTTTGTTGTGTTGGAATAAAACTGGAATCAGAACTGTTTAAGTCCAGTTTCAGCATAATGCTCTGTTTTTGCCTGGAACTGGACTGTTTTTGGACAAACTGTAAAAATTCCAGGAAGAGCATACTATAGCCGTACGGGGTGCTCTCTGGGCGCAGAGGGCAAAATGTCCATTTCATCCTCTGATCCTTGTTTTCTTAATAAAAGACCCCTTTTTCAGTTAAATCTTTGAATAAAAGTTAAAACAGACTATTTTCCATCAAATACACACACACACATGCACTTTTGTTAACCAACATTAGGGAGACTCGGACTCATCCTAGGCGGCTTGGGTGACGTAAAACTCTTCCCAAGGCGTAACCTGACCTCCGAACTAATAGAATCTCTAACCTTTTCTTTTGTTGGGTAAAATAATTAACAAAGGTGGCGACTCCGTTAAGTTTTTGTGAGATAACCGCGTTTGGCATTTCTTCCCTAAAACAACTTAAAACAAACGAAATCTTTTCTTTGTTATCTCCGGGGGACGGGATCCTTACAGTGGCGACTCCGCTGGGGAGATAAAGTGCTTGCAAACTTCTCTTTAGAAGCTTTGAATGCACTTTTGTGTGGGTCAAACTCCGGTTTCCGTTAGTTGACTTTGTGCATATTTGTGTGTTTGCTGTTTCTATTTGAACTGTTTTGAGTACATATGTTCTGGAAATGCAATAAGCTGGAGTATGATGATCAGAAGTTGCAGAAACTGAGAAAAATCTCAACCCCATGGTTCTAGCCGTACGGCTAGTTTGGTAAAAGGGTCAGAATGTTGCAAATTAACAATTTTGTGCAGGGCAGCAACATTCTGAATGCCCTTCTACTTCTGCTTTTCCAGGTTCCAAATTTACAGCCTTACTTGTGCACATTACCTTTATTCTTTTGACCAAAACTTGGTTATGCATGATCTTTTGTCAATAAAAATGGTTTCCAAAATCTCATTGTGCATAACCCTTTCCTGTAAAAATTTCTTGACTCTTCTTGTTGTGCACAACTTGCTTTGTACAAATGGTTTCAATGCAAAAATTGTTCGTTTGCAAAATGTTTGATTCAAAATCCTTGGTTGTGCGCAACTTGGTACATATACAAGTTTTGGTCTTTGTTTGTATTCTTTGACTTATTGTGAATAAATTGTTTACTCCATGCTTGTTCATACTTGTTCATATCTTGCTTATGCCATGCTCATCATGTTGAAAAACAAAATAAAGATCTCTATTTTGACTCAAAAAGGGAATATAGAGTTGACTTCACACAACGCGCACTTGACCTTGCACGTTCCAAATACCCTTTAAACCCGGGATGGATGCCAGATGCAGCTCGATTGGCGCTCTTGTTCCCTTCGAGCGCGCACGGGTCCATTCCACCTCCCCTTCCGAGCCGAGTCAACCACATATGTCCGTGACACACAAATACCGTGACTTTGGTTGGTTTTTGGTCTAGTTCACGTTGCCATTGTCTTTAAGCACGTGTCCAAAGTCAATTGTGGCCAAGTTAATGCCTGGGCCACGAATCCTTGATGTAATGCAAGCGTAGCCTAACCCGCCTTTAATCCGTGTGTTAATGACGACCACAATTAACAAAGGTCATATGCTAAAGATAGGGTAACACCGTGTCGTTAAGCCCTAATGAACAAGTCATGTTAATCATCCTTAAGCTCATGGTCGAGGATTGAGACACCTCATTCAAAATGAGGTCGTGTCGGAACATCGGTGCAGCCTTCGGAACAGTCTCGATCCCGACTGGGGCTTAATCATGATTAGGATGACCCGCACATCGGGAACCTTGCGACGCACTAGACCTTAGGATCATTTCTTTCGGTCGGTGGAAGCCGCTTACCCTATAGGACCCTCGCTCGGGATAGTCTGTCCTTGGGAGTGTGCAATACAGGTGAAAAACGAGGGGTCTATAGACGTAGTGATGGCCTCCATTGATCCAGGACTCATAATAGTTGCGAAAAAGAAGAGAAATCTTTTCCAACCAACTAGGGTCAGGGGCTTGTCCCAAATAGAGCAGGATTTTGCGTTAAAGGTCAATGTATGTTTTTAAACTGTGTTCTAACCCTTGTCCTTGTGAATAAACATCCTTTGTTTCCTTTTTTTTTTTTGAAAAAATAAAAGAAAGAAATGAATTCATCGAAATGCATGGCTTAGGTCCGTTCCCTAAACTTCGAGTCAAACACCCTCCTCTCCTTGAGTCAAAGATTCGTGTGTGTTGGGTCTCTCTTACCCTAAAACATGGATCTTTCGTAAATCCTCTCGAAGTACCCTCATGGTCCATTAAATCTCCTGTGTCATAGGAAAAAATGGAAACCCAGGCCCAAACAACCGAGCAAGACATCAGATTGGATGCCCAATCCCGTTTGGAAGGGAGAGTCAAGCTTTTGGAAAAAATGGTCGGCACGATGAGGGACCAACTCCAGAAGTCCGAAGCTACCCGTAATGGGGCAATCAACATGGTCCAACAGCTTCGTGAAGAGATCAAGGAAATCCTTCACGAAAGAGTCGAGGAGTTGTGGGAAAGAGGAGGAAGGAAGCTTAGAAGAGACATCGAAGAGAGGTACGACCGCCAGTACGAACGCTTGTATAGACGAGCGGAGCTGGCTGATGAGATGGAAAGGGTAAACTCGAGAAACACCCGAGAATGCCTTTATGAGATTGTAAAGGCAATTTAGGAAATCAGAAAGTCCTTAGGAAAGTCATCACCTCTCAGAAGCGCCTCTAACAGTTTTGCCCAAAGCAAGCAAGTGCCCCGCGACCAACTCAGTCATGTTGCAGTCTCCCACGGGGATCCCGCAAGTTCCGTAGGTGCCTTCCACCGACAAGGCAAAGAAGCCCACTACAAATGGTTTCATGAGTTAGGAATGCCAAGAGACCAAATGTTGGAGCGTTTTCTCAAAATCAAGAAGATTGAGCTGCTTAGCCGGCACGTGATATGGACAGAACCACCCGCGGCACGCCAGGATCAGAACAAGCATTGCAAGTACCACCAGAGCCCGGGACACTCCACAGACGGTTACATAACCCTGAGGAATCATATCCAAGGCCTCATTGATGAAGGGATCATCTCGAAGGTGGGTGAAGAGTGGGTTTGAAATCAAAAAAAAAAGGGGAAGATGATTAGGAGTGGTCTAGTCTCGTAGGTTCTAGAGAGTCTTTCAAAAGTCCGTTGTGGACAATGTTTTATTGTTATTTTCCCTAAAAACCTTACGTGGTAAGTTTGACTAGTCATGGTTTAGTCAGTTAATAGTCGAGTCAGTCCCTTGAGTCTGTAAAAAAAAAATCGAGTTGTTCCTCATTAATGAAACAAGCTATTTCTCTTCTATTCTTCCTAGACTTGAGACATTATTTGAAAAATGTTTTAACTCTTGAAATCACTTTGGTTAGCATTAATAAGTGATTGCTACATCCCCAAGATGATGAATTGACTCCTTAATGCATAATAGTCAATAACGATTCATCAAGGATGAACGGGCCAAGTACAGATAGTAAATGCAAAAAAAATAAGCAACTAATTTTAACGATAATGGATGAGGTGATCAATTGACATAAAGATAACACCAATGGCAAGATTCTTTCCCTTCATACACTATACCCCGATGAAATCCCAAAGGACCACAAAATGCCCCAGCAGTGGATCAAGATGATGAAGTTGTTGGATATTATGCCCTAGGCCCTTGAGAAAGGCCTATGCGTTATATCATAGCTTCATTGTTATAGAGATAACAAACCTGATTATTATATCTTTTCCATGTTTATTATAATGATCATTGTCCCTAGCACTTATGAAGGGCTAGCATGAGTTTAATGGATAATCATATGATGGTTATAGCGCATAGGATGCGGATTAAACTTGTGGGTACATGTTGGAGAACAAGTACTGGATAGACCCGTTATGAGATTTATGTCATGGTCAAATGTCATAATTAAATCTCATAATAGTTATATCATTCATCCTTAGACCTGAGATTATCATAGTCTTCCACATGATGAACATTATGTTTGACGTACTCAAACGCTACCCCTAACCGGGAAGTTATAAAGGCTACAATTGGCATAATCGGATTTTTGTAGGGAAGAATGATAAGTCAAGATGGGATTTGTCCCTCTCTCAAGAGAGATATCTGCTTGTCCACTCGATGAGTGAGATTGATAATAGTGTACGGCCGTACCCAAATGAATTGAAGTGTTCAATGTTATTTGCTCATATCAATCTACTCGAGATCGAGAAAGCATTAGACAACATAAGTTGACGTGGACCATGACTTATGTCCAATATGATATCGCGTGATAAAGGGATTGTGATATGTTCTATAAGGTTACTTTGGGCTTTCAAAGTTATACTAATTGGGTAGTCATAATGGCTTGCTAGAGTCCGCTTATGACTTACGGGTTCTGACTCGTTCGGACTCGTTGCCAACTTAGTATAATCCTATTGGGTCACACACAATAGAACGGATTGAATAAGGCACATAAAACGGGAAAAACTGGATCCTGCTGGAAGGATCCATACGGATGGTTTGGGAGCCACCCAACCAATCCGTACGGATGATTTGTCCAGAAGGAAAACCGTTTGTTCAGATCTCTTGTTTGACAAGGAATTCTGATCCCAAAAGGAATTAGGTTTATACCCTATTATATATGTGTGCAGTCGGGTTTGAGAAACCTAATGGTTGATTTTAGAAATCATAACATGTTGTTTGAGAAACAATTACACATATATAGAGGGGATTATTAGTTTTGAGATTTAGAATCATCAAAACTCAATAATCAATGGAGCAAAATAATTCCTATGAAGAAATCGTTTCTTCGTCAAGCCTTGGGTCTAGCAATCCAGATCAAGAAGGTGTTCTTGATATCAGTTCGACGCGTGGATACCGATAGAGGGTGTTTGCTTTAACACCTCAAAGTCCGTGTTCATAGATTCGATCTTCAAGGGTATGTTTCCTTCATCTTGTATTTAATTTAATCAACATGCACGGATCCGGGCTCTTGGGTGTTTGATTTTATCTGTTTATTCCGCTGCGCATGATGCATCAAAACCCAATAGTGGTATCAGAGCACCGTTCATTGTTGATTATTTTAGTATATCATGTTGAAATTGTTAATTCGATTATATAATATCTACATGATAATAAGATGAATGTGTGATTTGAGTTTTATATATGAGATATAAAATTTATGAGCATGCATATGGGGATTATGTAATTATTGTATTGATTTGATCCATATGAATAATTGCATGTTTGGGATATCAATAAATAATTGGATTATGTGTATTCAGACGGCAGGTTTTGGAAACCATGTTTCTTGAAACGGATTTAAGTTCAGAAGTCCAAACTGTTAATGAGATCAGAATCTTAAAGGAGTTTAAGATTGGCGTAATCTTAAAGTTTCAGAATTTATCCCTATACAAAGTCCAAATAGTTTGCAGAGAAGGAAACTATATTTGGATTAATTCATTGCATGGACCAATGGCAGGCTTACGCCTTGTTTCTGGGAATGCGAATGAAATATCCAATCTATAAATCGTTTACAGATAATTTAGATTTCGTCCCCACAATGTTGCTTCATAATTGAATCACAAGATTTTGCTTCTGTTAATTAATTTGATTAGTTAACCTTGATTATGCAAAGACTATATTATATTATGACATAATTAAATATATGATGCATATCTCTAAGCATATAAAACTTCTTAAAACTCAAGTCATGTGCCAATCCATTATTAAAACACTTGTGAGTACACCGGGTATTTTTATGTGGGCTCTGCCAAAGCGAGGTGCATTAATTCTATCAGTATATGAGCAAGATGAGGAATGAGAGTTTCCTATACGTTTAATGTGGTTTGACTTAATTAGGCTATCAAAAGACAAAATTTTGGGCCTAAGGCACAAGATGAGATTAAAACATGTCTGACATAAAATGTCTAACAAATCTCATAAAGGATCTAAGAATCATATATGATATGATTGACAAAGAGTTGTCTACCTAATTAATTTAATTTTGAGCAGTATCGCCAAAGCGGACTTGAAATTAAATTAAAGTTGGATCTTAGCCTACTTAAATTATATTATACAATTGTTGTATTTGAAGGTGTATAATTTAGTGGGAGTATTATGAAATACATTAAATGTCTCTAAATGATAATGGTATGAAATATATGTGTATATTTATTTGCATACTTAAATTAAAGTTGGATCTTAGCCTACTTAAACTATATTATACTTAAATTATATTATAATTTAGTGGGACTTGAAATTAAATTAAAGTTGGATCTTAGCCTACTTAAATTATATTATACAAGGACTTTATAGGAATTAGAACCTTTCAAAGACTTGTCCCGGATTCCCCAAATATGTCTCATTATTCTAGAACACCCTAAATATGGTCAAAATATGGTTTCCTTAAACCATGCAAAAACCCTAGCTTAGGAATCACGTCAGCCCGCAACATTGGCCACGCGGCCAACCTTGCTGCGCCTCCGACCTTGGCCACGCGGCCACTCTTGTCGCCGTCTTCAATCATGGCCAGGCGGCCAACCTTGCTCCGGATGATCCTGACCGTCAGATCTTTCCATCAGTTTACTATATAAATCCATTCCATGCCATTGGTTTAGGGACCCCGATTTTGAGAGCTTTAAGTCCGAATTTTAGAGTTCTTAAACACAATTTCCTTCCTAATTAAGCATTCAAACACTCAAGGAGATCAAGGTTTATTTCTTGCCAACATAGGTAAGTTTTATAACTTTTTCTTCATATTATTGCATCATTTTTAATGTAGATCTTTTATATTCATGTTCTTACATGTTTATTCATAGTTTCTTCATATGCTTTGCATGTTCATTTATATGTTCATAATATGTTCTTCGCATGTTCTTCGTGTTCATAGATGAAAACCTTATTTATGCTATATTTAGGGTTGCGATCTTCATAATTACATGTTATTTCATAGCAGATGATGATCTAGGGTTCATCAACCCAAAGATGATCTAGGAACTATTTCTAAACCCTAAACTTTAGGTAATTATTCCCATGTTCAATAATCCTCCCATGATGAATGTGATGAATGTTCATTAAGATCTCATTGATGGCATAGTCATTATTCTAGGATGTGATCATCCTGCATGTTTCTTTCTCCTCCCTCTTCATTATGACTGATCCCTATTCTCTCTCCACATTCTAATTATGTGCGAACTATGTTGACCTGAGCTTCTCACATTGAGAGGAACGTAGGCAATCTTCGGATCCGGTCTAAATCACTAACACACTACATACACCGCATCATGATAGAAAGACCGATCAATTCGGGCAATAGGAGTGATAACGTTCAATATTCTTCTCTTGTTGTAATTTGACCCCCGAACCCGCTAAAAATGCTTTTTTCAATGTTTTGGCTATAATTAAAACGGCGTGTCGACTCTCATAATTTTAATGTCGTTATGAATATTCCCTTTAATAATAAAAATAATCACAAGATACTTCCCATGCGTCGCTTCATCGGAAAGGGGTATTCACAGTGGCGACTCTGCTGGGGATTGCTTTGAAACTTTTTCAAACTTAGTGGGTCTAACTTTCGTCACATCATGATGCTTGCCATGTTTACACGTGCACACACTTGCCATGTTTACACATGCATACCTGCCATGTTTACATATGCACACACTTGCCATGTTTACACATGCACATACCTGCCATGTTTACACATGCACACCTGCCATGTTTACACATGCACACACCTGCCATGTTTACACATGCACACACCTGCCATGTTTACACATGCACCCGCGCATTCCGCCATGTTAATGCTTGTACCTTGTACCTTGTACCATATACTCTTGTTATCTTCGCTTTAGTATTAGGGTCAAACAAAACTCTACTATGCTCCCTTGTACACTATTCTCTCTCTCTCTCTCTCTCTCTCTCTCATGCATTGCATTGCATCATCCTAACATTAAAAACTTCTCTATTTTCTCCCTAAAAAAGAATTAGTTTTTACCACATACTACCACAGTCCGTGTCAGCACTGCACAGGTCCCCATTACCCAGAGTATTCTATGTGCAGGAATTTGTGCGCTACTGTCGCACTCTTTTCGAGTCACTCGTCTATTCCATTCACCGTATACGGTAGGAACCTTTTACCTAACCCATGTCAACCCACACTAGTGTAGGTAACACACCTAGGTTTTGACCGGTTGGTTTGGCTAGCTTTTTCTTAATAGTCAATTAACGTGCTGCCCATGTCAGTCATCCCCAAGTCAATGATGAATCGAGATATTTTGAGAGAAAGTGCACAAAAAATTGATTTCCCTACAAGGGACGTGCCATGGTGAGATGAGTGTTTGTTGTCAAGATCTCCGCTCATCGTTAACTTGTGTAGGATGCAACATAGACATCACGTTAAATGCCTTTAAGGAAGGGTTAGTCGTAGGATCCGATGGTTGGTGGAAGCCGCTTGCCCTATAGGACCCTCGCCCAAATTGTCCGTTTGGGGGTGTGCAATGCAGGTGAAAAACGAGGGGTCTATAGACGTAGTGATGGCCTCCACTAATCGTAGTCTTCTAGCTAGTTGCGAAAAAGGGGTACCCCTTCCAACCAATTAGGATGTAAATAATGTATGTTTTTGTAAATTAAAATATACTTTGCATGAGCCTTCCCCCTCTCCTAAAAGTTTCATTGCCCTTCAACCTTTCAGCAAAGCAAGTTTGGATCCGTTCGGGTGGTCGACTACAACGTGAAGCTTCTACTCCGTCCACGTTCTCAGTCTCGTCATCAGCAATGTCAACTCCCGCTTCATCTTCAGCCTCTGCTCCTCCTACTAGTTCCGCCGAGCTCAATACCGAGACCACTCTCAATGGTATTCCCCCAAGCCTCCAGAACTTCCTCACCGGTCTCGAAGCCAAGATCAAGAATCTCGAGGAAAGTAACAAGATTCTGGAAGACCAGAACCAACTGTTGAAGGACCACATTCAGCAAAAGGGGACTAGAATGGTGCCCGGTGGTAAGAATTTCATTTATGTCGAGGATGAAGAGGTCAATACCAACTGTCCCTCCAACACCAATGCCACTACCTTCCCATTCCCAAGCTACCGCAATGTTCCACCTCCTTCTCTCTACACCCAACAAGGTTTCACTACCATGAGCAAGAACAAGGCTGTTTATGAACCTTCTCCTCAACTGCTTGGTGGCTACCTCTCTGCTAGCAAACTACCCGCACCCTCGTTGCCTCTGAGTATTGGGATGGCCGCTGCCACTACTTCCACTACTCCTCCCGTCATTCTGTCAGAATTTATCCCCGACATCTCCAATCACCCTGTGGTCATGGCCATGCAAGAGCAAATGCGCAAGTTGATCGAGACCGTGGATAAGCAAAGTGCACCGACTACCAAGACAATCAACCCTAGCCAAGTGGGGGCTCTCCCCAAGGATTTCAAGATGCCTAAAGTGGCAATGTTTCATGGTGACTCGTGTCCTAAGACTCATTTGGATAGTTATGTGTTGGCCATGAGGGCTCGTGACTGCACCAACGAACAGATGGCTCGCGTATTCCATAGCACTTTGGATGGTATAGCTTTGCGTTGGTTCTTGGGGCTAGAACCAAGCGAGAGGCAAACGTGGGATCAAATCAGTGCCATTTTCTGTGAGAAGTATCAAGCTAACTTGGATTGGCATGTGAATCGAACCGACCTTGAGAACACTATGCAGAAGCCTGGCGAGGCCATTTATGATTTCTACAAGAGGTGGAACCGTCGGTTGTGCGAGGTCCAATACCCACCAAAAGCAAAGGAACAGAAACAGATATTCTACAAATGTTTATTGCCTGAGATGAAAGCAGCCATCGGTAATGGTTATTTCCCTGACTTGCGGGAAATGGTTGACGCCGGAGTAAGGTACGAAGCAGGGTTCACTGGGATTGTGCCGCCAAAGTAAAGTCCAATGACCAACAACAACAACTCCTTCCGCTACAAGGCTCCTACTGCGCCTGCACCTCCTAGGGGTGGAAAGGAGACCGTCGGCCAAGTGAATATGGTCCAAAATGAGGTCCCACTAGATGTCCAAGCCGTAACAAGGAATGGGGCTCCACAGCAGAGGGAGTATTTTGATGATTTTGGTATGCCCATGGGGAAGGTCTTTGACGTTAGTCAAGAGAGGTCTCATTAAGCCGCTAGAGAATTACCAACCCGCCAACCCAAGGACTGACTTAGATGCATCCATATTCTGCAAATACCACAAGTACATTGGGCACACGATGGATGGGTGTATCCAATTGAAGCGCGTAGTTCAAGGGTTGATCAATGACAAGAAGATTGAGAAGCCGAAGGGTCCCAATGTGTTGAAGAACCCTCTTCCTAACAATGGGGGTGGGGTGAATATGGTGCAAACATGCGAGATAAGTATCCTAGAGCTCATGGATGCCTTTGACAAGATAGGGCTCACGATGGCGGATATCTTCATGGCATTAGTGACGTTAGAAATTCTCGAACCATTAGAAGGACACCTCCCCCGCCTTGGTTGCGATTTGTCAAAGTTTTGCCACTACCACAAGTGCACCGGTCACACTACCGAAGAATGCTTTGAACTCAAGAAAGCCGTGAAAGAGCTCATCCATAAGGGAGTTGTCGAAGACCCTAGAGATTATGTAGCTAGAAATGTACTCATGGTAGAACTTAGTGAGATCACTGATCCGGCCGAGCCTGTTGTGGCGGACTGTGATGAGATGATTAATAATAAAGAACCTTCTTGCTACTTATGTCTTTAGAAGAACTAGTTAGTGAAGTCGAATCTCTGGAGGAAGAGAGTCCCAAACCCTCTCAACCTCTTTCTTGGTCCGAAATCTTCGAGGAGGCCGAAAGGACCGAAGTTTCGCCCCCTTGTCGTGACACGCCATTGTCTTTGGAGGAGGTACGTGCAGAAGTTTGTCTACTTACAAGATCCGGTCAAGTGTACCAATCCGACCCAAAAGGTGCAAAGAAAATCTTTGGGAAGGAACCCGAGCAAGCCGACCTAGACAAAGAAGACCCTATCCTCACTCAACTCAAACAAACCCAAGCCCATATTTCACTATGGTCCCTACTCACCTCCTCCCTAGCCCATTGCCTCATGCTCGAGCGAAACCTCGCCGCCACCATGGTACCATCCACTATTACCCCGGAGGACGTCACCCACATGATCGGTAATATCCACTACGGGAACATCATCACATTCTCAGAGCTAGACAAGCCAATATTTGGAGTTGATCATAATGAGCCTTTATACATCACTGTCGAGGTAAATGGCAAGAAAATTCCCCGTGTATTCATTGATAATGGTTCTGCTATTAATATCCTGCCTTCAAGGATGATGGATGTGGTTGGCGTTCATGGTGTTGATTTACGCCCATCCAAGCAAACCATCAAAGCTTATGACTCTACATGCCGCGCCGTGATAGGCGAAGCCACCTTGCCCATTACCATCGGAACAAAGATCCTACCGACCGACTTCCACGTCATAGACATCCCCGCAACCTTCTCACTCCTCCTTGGCCGGCCATGGTTACATCAGTCAGGCGCTGTCCTATCTTCCCTGCACCAGTGTGTGAAGTTTCAATCTGGTAATGAAGTGACCATCATCTACAGCGATCTCGTAACTGCCCAAGGGACGGACACCAAGGGCATTCCTGTCTTACAGATTCAGCATGGGGAAGAGAGCAGACTCTTCAACGGTTTTGAAATAGTGGTCCAAGCACAGATCTGCGCCATTGACCTTACCAGGGCTTCAGATAGGGTGTCACCTATTGTGAGGATGCTACGAAACATGGGCTTCATACCGGGGCTGGGGCTAGGTAAGAACTTGCAAGGCCCCACATAATTGGTTGAAGAGGTTGATCATCGAGGTTTGTTCGGTCTAGGATACACCCTTACTCTTGAAGACAAGATGGAGCAACAAAGGATAGAATTGCTTAAAAAGATGAAGCTTCCCTACAAAAAGCCCGAAATGCGGCCATACCGCCTGTCCCTGAATAGCTACTTTGTTAGGGAAGGCGAGGAGTTTTCGTGTTTTGAGTTCGCAGAGCCATGGATTGACCACACCGGTAAGTTGCAGAAAGGGTTCGAGATTTTCAGAGATGTAGAATTCGATCGATCCAACATGAAGCTGACTTACATGGAATATGACAAAGCCACGGACAGAGTTAGAACCATCAGGCATGAGTACTCCGCCAAGGTTGCAGATGACTTGGAAGATCAACTTGAAGCCGCAACCCTTGACAAGCCGACAGCAGAAACTGCAGAAGCGCCAAGAATGACTGAGACGTGGGACAGACAATAACTACTTCAGCATCTGGGTAATCTGGGGCTGGACGACGACATGGTAGCCGCTATTGGGGATGAATCAGATAAGGACGTATATCCGAGGACATTGGTGGTACCCATGGTGTCGCGACCCCGAACCCCGTGGGCCCGAGATCGCGAGCTGGACGTCGACTTAAACAATAAACTTTAAAATAATGGAGATAAAAATTTCCTTTTATACCAAAAGAGGATAACACAAAGTTTTGGAAAACAATGTGACAACAACAAAATAAAACTAGTATAAACTCCATAAGCTTATACGCCAAGGTTATAAAATATACAAATCCTAATGACGTCAATGTTTGGTACAAATATCCCAAAAAGGTTACACATTTATATAATGTAAACCCACCAATGCTACTTGCCCCAAAAGCTCAACCCTCGCGACGTCCTGTCTCGTGATCAGCGAGTCTAATCCTTTCCACCTGGGGGGGGGGGGTTAAGGAAAAACAAAGATAAAAAGAAAGGGGGTGAGATAAATCTCAATAAGTTACTAATGCAACTACATGACATGCTATGATGCAAGAATCAATAAACAATAATAAATATCACATAGCACATAGCATTTATCACTTAACAGATAGCAGTGGAAATAAACACATAACAAAGGATATAGCTAAGGTTTTCCAAACCGATAAACCAAATAAAGGTCGCTGCGCAGCTTCAATAATCAACCATCAACATCTTCATAATAGCATGAAAGCTGAAGAGAAACCCCCGGTACCGGAATCAATAACAAAGTAATGTGCCACAAAGGGCGGGAGCCATGCCACAAAGTCATGCTCCAAACGTCTCAACCAAGGCCGATCTGGAAGAGGAAAATAAGGGCAAAACAATGGTCGACACCATAATGGACTTGGCCGGTGCCATCACAATATCTCACATCGCCCGACACAACCACAAATACCAGCTGGACTTTCAAATAAATGCTAAGTAATAAAATACTAGCACGATAAACAACTAATGATTCCAAAGTAGGGAACCAATCCAAATAAATTACCACAACGGTAAACCAATCCAAGCCACACATCAAAGATGGCACACATTCCCAAACAATACTCAATCAAATTCTCTAACACTTTTATTCACAAAAGAACCAAATCCAATTAATAAAGTGTTCCACGATGTTAACTTAGGTAAATTAGAAGAAACAAACCTAAACTAGTTAAGCCCTAAGTCCTAAACCAAGCAAAAGGGAGAATTCTGAACCAGGGGGGCGAGCGGGCGCCTGGCGAGGGGCGAGTGCGCGCTTAAATGACCAGAAGGTCAGGCCGCTGGAAAAAGGGGTGTAGGCGGGCGCCTGGGTCCAGGCGGGCGGGCGCCTGGTCTGGTTTCAAGCCGGGAAAATAGAGCTGGGTTCATCATGTTCTTACCCATTTCACACAACAATCAAAATCAAACACAATCAACCTTCCACCAAGAATAAAGATGAACCCAAAACAACTTATAACTAGAATGGGGACCTAGATAACATCATTTATCAACCAAGATCAAGATTCAAACCCAACATTCCTAGAATCACCATTTTTAATCAAAACCCAAAATAAATTCCCAATAAATTTCAAACTCAACCAAACTTCAAATATAACACATCAAGCATTATATAAACATGATATGAACATTTTAGCATAAAAATGGGGGAAAAGCAACTTACTTGAGATTTCCCAAAGATGATGGATTTCAAATATTTTTGGCTTCCTACGATCCTATCGACGATCTAAACAAGTTTCACGTTTTAAGAAATGAGAAATAACAAGAGGAAGATGATGGAAATGTAGAGAGAAGTGAGAGAGAGAAACTTACCCTTTTTCTTTTGGAGAGAGAGAGAAATGAGCTGGGAGAGATGGATGAGGAGTGAGGGAGAAGTGAGGGAGGAGAGGGGAGTAGGGAGGGAGTAGGAGAATTATTTGAACATTTACACTTAGGCCCCTCCCCCTAATACTACTCTTCTTCAAATAAACTTCCCACTAACAAATAAGACTCAACACTTCTACACTAGCACAAATGACCCAAATAAAATGCTAGGCATAAATTATTATAACACATAAAATGCACACATAAATATTTAAATAAATAATAATTTAAATAAATAAATAAGCAAATAAATAAATAATAATTATTTATTACTAATAAAATAGAGCCTAGATTTCGGGTCGTGACATTCACTCCCCCTTAAAGAAAATTCGACCCGAATTTTAACGAGACTTACCCGAATTAAAAAGCCACGGATATCTACACTCCATCTTGTCGCGACCCCGAACCCCGCGGGCCCGAGATCGCGAGCTGGACGTCGACTTAAAACCAAAACTCTAAAATATAGGAGTTAAAAATTCCATTTTTGAACCAAAAGATTTTAATACAAGGTTTGGAAAATCCAAGTTTATCAACACCATAAGACAACTAGTGTAAGCTCCACAAGCTCACACCCAAGATACAAAATATTACAATTCTTAATGACGTCAATAATGGTAAAACTATCCCCAAAAGGTTATACATTTAAATAATGTAAACCGATCCATAACAACCTGCCCCAAAATCTCAATCCTCTCGACGTCCTCCTCGATCCGCGAATCCTAATCCTTTTCCTCCTGGGGGGGGTTAAGGAAAACAAAGATGGAAATAAACGGGGTGAGATAAAATCTCAGTAAGTTACTAATGCAACTACATGACATGCTAATGTGCAATAACCAATAATAATAATCTCACGTAGCACATAGCAAATAACAATTAACAGATAGCAGCGGAAATAAACAAGTAACAAAGGATACTGAACCAAGGTTTCCCAAAAGGGTGAATCGATCTGATCAATATTAACAGAACCGCTTCGAAGAGCAGCTACAATAAACAGCATCAAGAGCTAAAGAAGCCGGTCAGAAACCGAATATCCAATAACCAATCACCGATAACCCATCGACCATAGCAGCATAATCAGCTGGAGAGAACCTCGGTAGCATAACAACTGAAGAGGACCCCGGTCAGAACCAACCAACAACCAATAATCGATGAACGATAACGGGAACGGGGTACATGACACGAAGTCATTACCCAAAATCTATAATACTCACCAAAGGGAGTTCAATATCATCCCAACTATGGCCAGTAGAAGGGGAACGGGAACGAGTGAAGAACATTATAAAGGACTTGGTTCAGGAGCCATTATAATCCTCTCACTAAACATCATGTTAACAAAGTACCAGCTGGACTTCCAAATAAATGCTAAGTAATAAATACTAGCTTAATTAAACAACTTAGGGTTCCAAAGTAGGGAACCACACCAATTAAATCACCATAAAGATGCAACGGTTACTCATGAAGAGTTTAACAACAACGATAACAGAATTTCTCATAAAGAGCACAACAACAATGATTATTAGAACACGATAATTCCATAAAGAAGAACCATACCAGATACATTTCAAAGATGATACCTACAAGTTAATCATAAAGAGCACAACCCAAATGGTCGCTCACAATTGGCACAATAACTATTACCAAAATGACCCTAAACGTTTATTCATAAAGATATACTGGGACTATTAGCTCCCTATAATTACACCTAGAATTCCAAATAGGAAGACCGAATAAATACACCTTAAAGCTAGTCAACACCGTAGGTACCCAATCACCAATTCACGTCTTACATCCGTTCATCAACGAACCAATTCTTAACCTCAAACACCCAACAAATCCCGAAGTATAAAACTTAGAACTTAACTGAACAACCTATCCCATCTTGTAGTACTCGAAGAGAGATTCGAAACGATAGTTTACACGCCTAAAACGGAGTTCGGACGAAGAAGTTATGGCCTCCGGAAGATCGACCTAAATTCTGGAAAAAGTGGGCGGGCGCCCGGAATTGAGTGGGCGGTCGCCCGGAACGCTGTTACCAAGCTAAATGAGGCTGTTTTAGTGGGAGGTCGCCCAAAACTAAGTGGGCGGTCGCCCAGACCCCAAAATACACCCGAATTTCACTCCTTTTGTCCTAAATCTTGATATAACAACCCTTATACATCCCCACCATTGAGGAACTCGATCCATAACACAATCGATCACAAAGGGATCATCCTCGAATACTAAAGTGTTCCACAACATTAACTTAAGTCAACTAGGGTGATACTTCGAGCCTAGATCGGGCTTGAACCAAAAACAATTCGAAAACAAAGGTACTCAGGACAGCTGGTATGGGCGGTCGCCCATAGCCAGTCCGGGCGGTCGCCCAAAACCCACACCCAAGTCCAAAACCAACTGACTTCATGGGCGGTCGCCCAACCCAAAAGTGGGCGGTCGCCTACTCACTTTTACTCAAATTCTCCGGATCAACTGATCTCATGGGCGATCGCCCAAACCACCCATGGGCGGTCGCCCACGCACCCAGGTCGCCGGAAAACGGCAAGAACCAAATGGGTTCTTCCATTTTCTTACCCAAAACCAAATTTCTCACAATCCACACTCCCAACTTGAACCCCAAAATACCCAAATAACATCTAACTAAAAAGGGGACCTAAATAACCCCATAAATGACCCCAAACCAAGAATCAAACCCAACATTCATATAAATCACCATTTTTAACCAAAAACTCAAATAAATTCCAAATAAATTCTAAACTCAACCAAATTTCAAATATAGCACATCAAGCATTATATAAACATGATATGAACATTTTAGCATCAAAATGGGGGAAAAGTAACTTACCCGGATTTTCTCAAAGTTGCCGGAACTCAAAATTTCTTGGCTTCCTACGATCCTATCGACGATCTAAACAAGATTCATGTTTTAAGAAATGAGAAATAATGAGAGGAAGAGGAAGGAAATGAAGAGAGAAGGAAAAAAGAAAACTTACCCAATTTCTTTTGGAGAGAGAGAGAATGGGCTGGGAGAAGAAGAAGAGTGAGGGAGAAGAGAGGGTGTAGGGGAATTATTTCCAAAAAAACTTACACTCAGGCCCCTCCTCTATACTATACACAAATACTTACACTCCCTACTAACCATTAAGACCCCAAAACTCTACACTAGCACAAAAGACCAATTAAAATGCTAGACATAATTTATTATGACACATAAAGTGCACACATAATTCATTAATTAAATAATAATTTAAATAAACAAATAAGCAAATAAATAAATAATGATTATTTATTACTAATAAAATAGAGCCTAGTTTTCGGGTCGTGACACATCTCCTCTCGAAGCTCCCACGTCGACTCCTCGATATTATGATTCCTCCAAAGAACTCTAACCAACGCAATGCTTTTGTTTCTCAATTCCTGAACTTTGGAGTCAAGGATCCTAACCGGTCGCTCCTCATAAGTCATATCGGGCTCAATATCCTCCGGTATCCTCGGTAACACGTGAGATGGATCATGAACATACTTTCGAAGCATAGAAACGTGAAAAACATTATGTAACCAGTCCAAAGATGGCGGTAATGCAAGACAATACGCTAGAAGTCCAACCTTTCCCAAAATCTCGAACGGGCCAATAAACCTCGGAGCCAATTTGACTTTCTTCCCAAACCTACGGATACCCACCTTCGGAGATACTTTCAAGAACACCAAATCACCGGTCTGAAACCTAAGATCTCGCCTTCCGTTATCTGCATAGCTCTTATGTCGACTCTGGGCTGTTTTCAATCGATCCCGGATAACTCTAACTTTCTCAACTGAATCCTGAAGCAAATCAATACCCACGATCTTCGCTTCACCGACCTCATCCCAACAGATAGGCGATCTACATTTCCTCCCATACAAAGCCTCATACGGTGCCATCTCGATACTAGCCTGATAACTGTTGTTGTAAGAGAACTCCACTAACGGTAGGTGCGAATCCTAAGAGTCAGAGAAGTCTATCGCACAGGCTCGCAGCATATCCTCCAAAATCTGAATGGTCCTCTCGGATTGACCATCGGTCTGAGAGTGAAAAGCTGTACTGAATCGCAAATCTGTACCCAAAGCTTCCTGAAATGCCTTCCAGAATCTAGAAGTAAACCTCGGGTCTCGATCTGACACAATGCTAACCGGAACCCCATGCAATCTAACGATCTCATCGATATAAAGGGTCGCAAGCTTTTCCATCGAGTATCTAATGTCAATAGGCAAGAAATGTGCACTCTTGGTCAATCTATCCACGATCACCCAAACACTGTCATACTTCCTACGGGTACGAGGTAGTCCCGTAACGAAATCCATAGTCACATGCTCCCATTTCCACTCCGGAATCTCTAACGGCTGAAGTAGTCCCGCGGGTCTCTGATGCTCGGCTTTGACCTGCTGACAAGTTAAACACCTCGAAACATACTCGGCTATTTCCCTTTTCATGTTGTTCCACCAAAATTGCTGTTTCAAATCCTGATACATCTTCGTACTACCCGGATGAATAGTATATCTATTTGTGACCCTCATCTAAAATTTGCCTCTTTATTCCACCAACATCGGGTACGCACAAACGACCACGGAAAGTCAACACCCCATTCGAACTCAAAGAAAAATCCTCGAAGTTCTTTTCCTTCAATTTACCCATTATCTTCACCAACTCGGGATCTTCTTTCTGATCTTCCTTTATCCTCTGAATTAGGGTCGGAGATACTCTAATATTCGCAAAAATAGCCCCTTGTTACGATTCACGAGGAGACCAATCTCGAACATCCTCAAGCATTTTCCATTCCCGAACCATCATCGAAGCCACATAAGACTTCCTACTAATCGCATCGGCTACCACATTCGCCTTCCCCGGATGATAGGAAATCGTACAATCATAATCCTTCAACAATTCCATCCATCGGCGTTGCCTATTATTCAAATCTTTCTGGGAGAAAAGGTATTTCAAACTCTTGTGATCGGTAAAAATCTCAAACTTCGCTCCATAAAGGTAGTGCTTCCATTTATGCAACGCAAAGACTATCGCCGCCAACTCCATATCATGAGTCGGGTAATTATGTTCACTAGGGGTCAACTTCCTCGAAGCATAGGCAATCACCTTCCTGTTCTGCATCAAAACACAACCCAAACCTTCTTTCGAAGCATCACTGTAAATCACTAAGTCATCATTTCCATTCGGTAACGCAAGAATAGGAGCCGTAGTCAATCTCTTCTTTAATTCATCAAAGCTTCTTTGACATTTTTCACTCCACACGAACGGTACATCCTTCCGGGTCAACTGAGTCATCGGAGTAGCAATCCTCGAAAACCACTCTATAAACCTTCTGTAATAACCGGCTAAACCCAGAAAACTTCTAATCTCGGTTACTGACTCGGGTCTCTTCCAATCCACTATGGCTTCTATTTTCGAAGGATCCACAGAAATCCCATTTTTCGAAATAACATGACCCAGAAATGAAACCTCCTCGAGCCAAAATTCGCATTTACTAAACTTCGCAAACAACTGCTCCCTCGTAAGAATGGATAAAACTGTCCTCAAGTGTTGCTCGTGCTCCTCTCGGGATTTAGAGTAGACGAGTATATCATCAATAAAGACCACCACGAACGAATCAAGATAAGGATGGAAAACCCGGTTCATCAAATCCATAAATACGGCAGGCGCGTTCGTCAACCCAAACGGCATAACCAAGAACTCGTAATGACCATAACGAGTGCGAAAGGCAGTCTTCGGAATATCCTCCGATCGAATCTTCAACTGATGGTACCCACTCCTCAAATCGAGCTTGGAAAACACAACGGACCCTTGGAGCTGATCAAACAAATCATCAATGTGAGGTAGAGGATACTTGTTTTTCACCGTAACCTGATTCAACTTTCGGTAGTCAATACACAATCTCAACGAACCATCTTTCTTCCGCACAAACAAAACCGGTGCTCCCCACGGGGAAACACTAGGGCAGATAAACCCTCGATCAAGCAACTCTTGCAACTGAACCTTTAACTCCTTCAACTCTGCGGGAGCCAACCTATATGGTGCCTTTGAAATCGGAGTCGTACCCGGCAAAAGGTCTATACAAAATTCTATCTCACGATCGGGAGGCATATTATATTCAGAAGAAAAAACATCGGGAAATTCCCTAACTACCCGAACACTCTCCAAACTAGGGGATTCTTTCCTAATATCAAGAACACTAGCCAAATACCCCTCACAACCACGGTGTAATAATTTTCTCGCTTTCACATAAGAAATGACACGAAAATTTCTACCAAAAGGCATAGCCTCAAAAGTAAACTTAGGCACATCAGGGATGGAAAAAATTAACGACCTTTCTACGACAGTCAACAGAAGCATGAAACTTGCTTAACCAATCCATACCCAAAATAACATCAAAGTCCTGAATAGGAAGGACTACCAAATCCGCACACAAGACATGACCACATATAACCACATCACAAGCACGAAAGACTCTATCAGTCACCAAACATTCTCCCATAGGAGTACACACCTCTAACACATAAGGCAATGACTCAGATGCAGCATTTAGCAGAGAAGCAAATTGCACAGAAATGTAAGAATGAGATGATCCTGGATCTACTAACGTACGCGCGCTCACACTAGATATAGAAATAATACCTCCAATCACTGTGGGATCATCTGCCTGATGCTGATTCATTGCAAACACTTTTCCTTGGACTTTGGCCTTTCCCGTAGCATCCCTTTTCTGACCCTGTGGAGCACCAGCTCCTACCCCAGACGGTTGACCTTTATTCCTCGGACAATCCCTCACATAATGCCCCATTTGGCCACAATTGGTACACCTTCCCTGTTTCTTCCAACAACGGTCCTCTGAATGACCCTCCTTTTGGCAATAGGAACAAAGTCTCCTATTTTGGTTTCCTTGGTTCCCGGAAGTAGTACCCGAGTTCCTTGGGGTCGGTTGCCCTCGGAACTGAGATTGTCCCCCAAAGTTACCTCGGTTATCTGAACGGGATTGTGGCTTGCCTTGCCCTCCTTGTTTGCTCGGATTAGTCACCTCTACCTTCTTCTTATGGGCGATGCCTCACATCAACTTCAAAATTCAATAATTTCATAGAAGATCGCAGAAACATGGCAGCGACCATGATAAGACGGCTGCGATTGTGCCGGGAGATAGAGCTGCTGCAATCGCTTACCGGACGGGGCTCCATAAGCAGCCCCTCGCTATACCTATACCTATACTGCGGCTCCATACTGTGCAAGCATGGATAGAATACGAAGCAAAAAAAAGCTTCGTGTTCTGTCCATACACAGGAGGTGAGCAGGAAGGGAAGGGTTGCCCTCGTAGCGTAGCTACGTTACGCGCGCACGCGTTAATAGTACGCGTGCGTATACACGCACACGTACACACACACGCGCGTATGCATACGCATACGCACACACACCTATATCTTGCTCGATCATATAGGCTCGGTCCACCGCATCCTGGAATGTCGCAATCCTTTGGGCTATAAGTTGAGTACGGATAGAAGTCTTCAAACCCCGGATAAACCTCATAGCTTTCTGTTCTTCGGTCCTCACAAGATAGTCACAATACCGGGCTAATTCTGTGAACTTAGCCGAGTATTGAGCTATAGACAACAAACCTTGCTCCAAGTTGAGAAGCTCGATCTCCTTTCGGTTCTGATCCACTACCGGAATAAAATTCTCTTTGAACTTCCGCACAAACAAATCCCATGCATACACGGTGTGAGTGTCATCCCAACTAGCCTTAACTCCTTTCCACCAATGCTCGATGGCACCCACAAGCTTATAAGCCGCAAACCGGACCCTATCCTCGTCCGTGCACCCAAATACCTCATAAATTTTCTCCATATACTCAACCCATAGTTCGGCCTTCTTCACATCGGGCTCACCGTCAAACTCTCTTGGTTTTAATTTCAGAAACTGCTCCAACCCGTAACGTGGAGGTGGCACATGCTCCTCTCTTGGCCCTTGGTCATGAATAGCCTTCATGGCGGCCTCAAACATCCCTTGGAACATGGCACGGTTCTCTTCCCGAAGATCATTATGATTCTGAGGCCCACTAGAACCTTCACCTGTTCTTCTTCTAGCCATTGGAAACAATTACCTGCATAAAACATCAACCGTTACTCACTCCGAATCACAACTACCCTCCTAGGTCATACTAGTCCACCTAGACTTATACTTAGAGCCAAACCATAGCTCTGATACCAACTGTCGCGACCCCGAACCCCGCGGGCCCGAGATCGCGAGCTAGACGTCGACTTAAACAATAAACTTTAAAATAATGGAGATAAAAATTTCCTTTTATACCAAAAGAGGATAACACAAAGTTTTGGAAAACAATGTGACAACAACAAAATAAAACTAGTATAAACTCCATAAGCTTATACGCCAATGTTATAAAATATACAAATCCTAATGACGTCAATGTTTGGTACAAATATCCCAAAAAGGTTACACATTTATATAATGTAAACCCACCAATGCTACTTGCCCCAAAAGCTCAACCCTCGCGACGTCATGTCTCGTGATCAGCGAGTCTAATCCTTTCCACCTGGGGGGGGGGTTAAGGAAAAACAAAGATAAAAAGAAAGGGGGTGAGATAAATCTCAATAAGTTACTAATGCAACTACATGACATGCTATGATGCAAGAATCAATAAACAATAATAAATATCACATAGCACATAGCATTTATCACTTAACAGATAGCAGCGGAAATAAACACATAACAAAGGATATAGCCAAGGTTTTCCAAACCGATAAACCAAATAAAGGTCGCTGCGCAGCTTCAATAATCAACCATCAACATCTTCATAATAGCATGAAAGCTGAAGAGAAACCCCCGGTACCGGAACCAATAACAAAGTAATGTGCCACAAAGGGCGGGAGCCATGCATGCTCCAAACGTCTCAACCAAGGCCGATCTGGAAGAGGAAAATAAGGGCAAAACAATGGTCAACACCATAATGGACTTGGCCGGTGCCATCACAATATCTCACATCGCCCGACACAACCACAAATACCAGCTGGACTTTCAAATAAATGCTATGTAATAAAATACTAGCACGATAAACAACTAATGATTCCAAAGTAGGGAACCAATCCAAATAAATTACCACAACGGTAAACCAATCCAAGCCACGCATCAAAGATGGCACACATTCCCAAACAATACTCAATCAAATTCTCTAACACTTTTATTCACAAAAGAACCAAATCCAATTAATAAAGTGTTCCACGATGTTAACTTAGGTAAATTAGAAGAAACAAACCTAAACTAGTTAAGCCCTAAGTCCTAAACCAAGCAAAAGGGAGAATTCTGAACCAGGGGGGGCGAACGGGCGCCTGGCGAGGGGCGAGCGCACGCTTAAATGACCAGAAGGTCAGGCCGCTGGAAAAAGGGGTGTAGGCGGGCGCCTGGTCTGGTTTCTAGCCGGGAAAATAGAGCTGGGTTCATCAAGTTCTTACCCATTTCACACAACAATCAAAATCAAACACAATCAACCTTCCACCAAGCATAAAGATGAACCCAAAACAACTTATAACTAGAATGGGGACCTAGATAACATCATTTATCAACCAAGATCAAGATTCAAACCCAACATTCCTAGAATCACCATTTTTAATCAAAACCCAAAATAAATTCCCAATAAATTCCAAACTCAACCAAACTTCAAATATAACACATCAAGCATTATATAAACATGATATGAACATTTTAGCATAAAAATGGGGGAAAAGCAACTTACTTGAGATTTCCCAAAGATGATGGATTTCAAATATTTTTGGCTTCCTACGATCCTATCGACGATCTAAACAAGTTTCACGTTTTAAGAAATGAGAAATAACAAGAGGAATATGATGGAAATGTAGAGAGAAGTGAGAGAGAGAAACTTACCCTTTTTCTTTTGGAGAGAGAGAGAAATGAGCTGGGAGAGATGGATGAGGAGTGAGGGAGAAGTGAGGGAGGAGAGGGGAGTAGGGAGGGAGTAGGAGAATTATTTGAACATTTACACTTAGGCCCCTCCCCCTAATACTACTCTTCTTCAAATAAACTCCCCACTAACAAATAAGACTCAACACTTCTACACTAGCACAAATGACCCAAATAAAATGCTAGGCATAAATTATTATAACACATAAAATGCACACATAAATATTTAAATAAATAATAATTTAAATAAATAAATAAGAAAATAAATAAATAATAATTATTTATTACTAATAAAATAGAGCCTAGATTTCGGGTCGTGACACATGGGAGACAAGATCAAGAATTGGTGCATCATTGGGGGACCTATAGCTACGCCGGAATTTATGGTGGGGACATTGGGGCATACTCCTTCTCCTGTCGCCACTCCTGCAGCATCTCCTGTCACTCACCCAAAATCCCCGTCCCCAGAGTCTAGTGTTTTACATTTCGAATTTGAGTCTTCCTCTAAGTCTGACGACATTACGTCCGAAGACTATGATCTTGTTGCAAACGCTATTTTTCCTTTTGCCATGAATGAAACCCTCGACCTTTCCGAGTATCCCTCTATAGTCACTCTTTTAACTGATAAATTGACTAATAATCAAACTAATGATATACACTTAGTTAATAATGATTCATTAGAAGAGGCGGACACATACACATTAAATGATGAATACATTAAAGAAATTTCAGAACAGGTTATTAATCAAAAAGAATCTCGAGCCCAAGCTGCCGATGAGGTGTTAACATGCGTGAATTTGGGAACCGAAGCCGAGCCTAAGGAAACGCAGATTGGAAGCTTCTTCAGCGGAGCCGAAAGGGAAGCACTGATTGAGCTACTCAAAGAATATGTGGATGTGTTCGCATGGTCTTATAAAGACATGCCGGGGCTCGACAACTCGATCGTAGAGCACAGAATCCCGACAGCAACAGACGCTAAGCCAGTCAAACAGAAGCTGCGCCGCATTAAACCGGAATGGTCTTTGCAAGTGAAGGAAGAAATTGAGAAGCTACTCCCTGTGGGTTTCATCAGGGTGATCGAGTATCCAACTTGGTTATCAAATTTGGTGACTGTCAGAAAATCCAATGGTAAAGTCAGAGTGTGTGTGGATTTTCGGGATCTCAACAAAGCTACACCGAAGGATGACTTCCCCCTGCCAAATATCGACATGTTGGTGGACGCGACCGCCCATTATGAGGTCAAGTCGTTTGTTGATGGGTTTGCCGGCTATAACCGGATCAAGATGGCCGAGGAGGACCAAGAGAAAACGGCTTTCACCACCCCATGGGGGACTTTTTGCTATACTGTCATGCCGTTTGGGCTAAGGAACGCTGGGGCTACCTACCAACGGGCAGTTACGACTTTATTCCACGATATGATCCACAAGGAGATTGAGGTGTACGTGGATGACATGATTATACATTCAAAAGGGTCTGGTGGCCAACACTTGATAGATCTCAGAAAATTCTTCAACAGGTTGAGAGAGCACGCCATGCGTTTGAACCCGGCGAAATGCACCTTTGGAGTTCGTAGAGGGAAAGTATTGGGTTACATGGTCACCGAGAATGGGATCAAAGCCAACCCAAGGAAGATTCAAGCCATCCTGGAGATGAAGCCGCCCCGTACCGAGACAGAGATAAAAGGATTCATGGGACGCCTGCAATACATCAGTCGGTTTATCAATCAGCTGACCACCATCTGCGAACCAATTTTCAAACTGATGAAGAAAATAGCCAATGTTGAGTGGGATTATGACTGCCAGATAGCCTTCGAGAGGATCAAACAGTATTTGGTGAACACCCCAATCCTGCGCCTGCCGCATAAGGAGAAGCCGTTGCTACTATACTTAACTGTGACAGACACCGCCGTCGGAGCCATGTTAGCGCAAGAAGCCAAAGATTCCCGGATTGAGAATGCAGTTTACTTTGTCAACCGAAAGTTACAGGGTAGCGAGCTCAATTACTCCGCGCTCGAGAAGACCTGTGTAGGCCTAGTATGGGTGGTGACGAATGGTATCCCATCGGATCTTACTAGTCTCAAAAATGGATCCTATCAAGTACCTGTTTGATAAACCCTCTCTTTCTATGAGACTCGCTAAATGGTCAGTGTTCTTGGGAGAGTTCGACATTACTTATGTACCGAGGAAGGCAATCAAGGGGAGGGCAATGGTCGATCAGCTCGCAGACTCTCCAAGCACCGAGACAAGGGGACCCGACCCCGAGTTCCCGGACGACGACATTTTCGCGATTGAGGTCGCAGAAAGGTGGCAACTATTCTTTGGCGGGGCTGCAAACAAACGAGGGAATGGAGTCGGACTCCTACTTATTGATCCCAAAGATGAACACACTCCCATAGCCATCAAGCTGAACTTTTCAACAACCAACAACGCCGCCGAGTATGAGGCATGTATAGCCGGACTGGAAGCCGCCCTAGAACGCAACGTGAAAGAGTTAGAAGTATATGGAGACTCTGCTTTGATTATTAACCAAACGGCGAAGAAATGGAAAACTATTGATCCTTGCCTGCAGCGATACCAAGGTTACATGGATGAATTGATAACACAGTTCAAAGAAGTCACCTTCCATTTCCTGCCACGAGACAGAAATAGGTTCGCAGATGCTCTAGCTACATTGGCCTCGTTGGTCGAGATTCCCGAAGGAAGGTCCGTGAAGCCATTTAGGGTTGGACGAAGGGAGAACCCAGCCTATTGCTACGAAATCTGGATCGATGCGGAGGTGAACGGAGACCAATGGTACGCCCAAATATACAAGTTCCTTAAGCACAGAGAGACGTCTTTTGATGGAGATGTGAAGGCCAAAAGTCTGCAAGCGCTTAAAAGACTGGCGGCCAAATTCGTATTGTTAGACGATACTTTGTACAAAAGACATTACGACGGGCTGTTGCTCTTATGTGTCGACAGCAAGAGAGCTGAAACAATAATGGAGGAAGTACACAACGGTTTGTGTGGACCTCACATGAATGCAAGGATGCTTAGACAGAAGATCACTCGCCTGGGCTACTATTGGATTACCATAGAGACGGACTGTATTCAATGGGTTCGACGGTGTCACAAGTGCCAAGTATGCTCCAACCTCAACCACATCCCCCCACACGAGTTGTACAGCTCCACCACGCCTTGGCCATTCGCCACATGGGGTATAGACATCATTGGGAAAATCTCGCCAGCCGGCAGTAACGGTCACGAATTCGTCCTCGTCGCAGTCGACTACTTCACAAAGTGGGTCGAAGCTCAGTCTTACAAGGTGCTGAATTCCAAGAAGGTGGCGCAGTTTATCAAAGAGAACATCATGTGTAGATATGGGGTCCCTAACCTCATTATATCAGACAATGGCAGTTATTTCAAAGCCGAGTGTGCTCGCTTGCTCGCAGAATTCAAGGTCGAACGAAAGAAATCTTCCCCGTACTATCCACAGACTAACGGCGCGGTTGAGGCAGCCAACAAGATGATAGAACAGATAATTCGCAAAATGGCTCTGCAAGGACGGGATTGGCCCGAGAAGTTACCATTAGCACTTTGGGGATACAGAACATCAGTCCGCACTGCTACTGGAGAGACCCCTTACGCCTTGACATACGGCATGGAGGCGGTACTCCCTATAGAATTGGAAGTGCCATCATTGAGGATTTTACTCGAAAACCAAGTGAATGAGGTAGAATGGCTCCGGAGTCGCTATTATCAGTTGGCAACGCTCGATGAACGCAGGTTGAAGGCCATAGAACATATCCGAGCCTACCAAAGGAGAACGACGAAAGCCTTCAATAAAAGAGTCAAGCCTGTTGACATAAAGGAGGGAGACTTGGTGCTCAAAGCACGCTTGCCCAACAAGTTCAACCCCCTCGGGAAGTGGGCCCCCACTTGGGTAGGTCCGTTTGTAGTACAGAAGATCTTCTCCGGAGGAGCGGTCAGAATGGCAGATTTGGATGGCAACCCGTTCAAGGAACCAGTCAACCTCAGCAAGCTCAGACGCTACTATGATTAGACTCCCCCTCTACAAAAAAAAAAAAAAAAAAAGAAAACGCAAAAAGAAGCCCGATAGAATGAAAACCCACAAAGGGCGGTCTATGCAGAATAAGGGTGCGTACAAAGCTCGCTAGATCGAAAACCTGCAAGGGCGGTCTAGGCAAAAGTTAGAGCGTTCCCCCTTCTATCTTCCCTTTCTCTAAAATCATTCTAGTCCGACTGGAGTAAACTACAGTGACCTGAGCCCCTTAGTCCTATTTGTAAAAGGGGAACGTAGGCAGCCTTTCAAAAGGTGCGGTCTAAAAAACAAATAAACATCCAAATCCTGTCACAAAGCAATAAAGATAGAAGTTGTATTTTCTGAAAGCAAAAAACTTTTATTTCCATAGTCATTGCATGTTAACACTTATTTGATGAGTCTAAGCTCGGCATACTTTTTGAATAAATAACCTATTCTGAAATTGAAACTAAAACAAAAGTAAACTAAATTAAACTAATGTGTCTGCAACGACTATGGAGAGACGCTCGGAATCACTCTTTAGTGCCATTTGTGCCCTCGGTCTCTTTCTTCTTGCTTTGTCCACGGCGAACCTTCTTCTTCTTAGGTTTCTCATAAAATCTCCTCTCAAACTCGCTAACACCTTTAGCCTTGCCGATAGGAACCTCTTCGCTTTTCCTCTTCTTGGATGCCCCCACTCCATCTCCATTCCCGTTGGCCACGCTTTTGCTCATCCTCCTCTCATAAGCCTCAGCCTCCTTAACTCTCAATGAAAACTTGGAGCACAGGATCCCAAAATAGTGCCCTTAGGGTCTCTAGAGTATGCTCCGCATGCCCAAGTCTCCCCATATACCAATCCAAGTACTCTCGTGACAGGTAGGTGTTGCTAGAGGGGGTGATGAAGGTCCTACGGCTAAAACCAGTCTCGCCCCACATCTGAGAGAGAAGGACCGAAGTACTGTCATCCAACTGGAGTATCCCAAAGGGAAAATCATCTCTCTCCTTGTCCCAACCCTCCGGGATTGTCTGCACCAAGCCATACTGACGGAGCACTCTAGCGGGGTAGTAAAAGGTAGTCCCAGAGAGTGTCGGAACTTTGATCATGTGAAGTCCCACTTTTTCTCCCTCACAAAGTGAATGTGCCAATGGGGCACCGCCCACTGAATGTCGTCAGTCACCATCTCCGCCAAATACTTTTCCCAACCTTTGAGAGTCATGCCCTCAAACCGCTCCGCCATGCCTCTAATGCGGTGCATCCATGGGGCCACCTTCAGAGAAGCCGCCGGTTTATTCACTCGAAGCCTCTCTTGCAACCACATGGTCAAAAGCCTATCACTACCATAAGGCATCCCACCATAAGCCGCAAGATGGGGAATCCCACAGATCATCTCCCCAAGAATGGCCTGTACAATGTCATAACCTAAGCGAGCCGAATTCACCATGCCCAAACACCCCTCACTAGCAAATCCAACCTCAGAAGGGAAGAGGATAGAGGCAAACAAGCATAGTGCAAGATGGTCCAAAGAACGGTCAGAAGCCACGTCCATGTGCATAAAGTGTTGTGGCATCCAAGAAAGGTCAACATAGCCGCCCCTAGCATACCTATCAAAGTCCTCCACGGACACGCCAAAGGTCATCAACTTGTCCCTCAAGCAAACAAAGTCAAAAGGCAAGGCAACTTTACCCTTCCCTTCGTAGCCACATAGTGCCGTGATATCCTCATAAGTGGCTCGTTGAATGAAAAGTTGAAGACATGGAGGGTATCATTCCAAAATTTCCCACAGGCTTGCAAAAGGTTGGTATTGGAGTTCATGTGCAAAAGTGACCAAAGACACTTTATCCCATACCGTTCATCAAGTTTCCTACGGCTAGAAACCAGAAAGTTTGGCAACCCACTTCTCCAAAGAGGTTATAAAGACTTTTTTCTCAAGACTTGTGATCCTAGCCTCATGATCCATGGTAAAGAGCAAGCAAATTGGTGATTGGAACTCTAAATTTCTCAAAAAAGTGGTTGGTACGAATTCTAAGGCAACACAAACTCCCCTTAAATAGTACACAAACTCCAATTCTTGCCAGGAAAAGGAAAACCAGGGTCGGCGGCAGACTTGGCCACGCGGCCACAATTGTCCTCGGCCACGCGGCCACTATTGCTCTTGGCCAGGCGGCCGACTTTGCCTTGGCCACGCGGCCACTCTTGCCCCCATGCAGAAATCGCAGATCGTTACTCCCACTCCGCAACGGATCCATGCAAACAACGTACCTGTCCCTCCCCGAGGCTCATGCATTGTATAAAAATTAGGAGCATTGTAAAATAGTTAGTTTGTACAGATAGGTTGTCACAAAATCATTCTCATTTTAGTTCATAAATATATTTACATGCATGTTAAATGTTTGTCCAGTACATATTTGTCTCTACTAGCTAACAGTGTAGGAAATAAAGATGGAAAGAGGGGCCCCGCCTAATCAGAATCCTCCTCCGTGGTGTCTCCACGCCGCGCTAAAGCTCGAGAGCTATCGGCACCCGAACTCCATCCCCGGACCGCTCGACCACTAGTGTGAGAAGAGCCCGCACCATTAGGAGACCGCTCACGACGCTGGGGTGACGCAACGTCGTCCCTCTGACAAGTACATGAATGGTACGCCTCCCTCAGTAAGCGCATCAACACGTTCTCCCGCCGAGCTGAACGGATATATGCCTCCCGAGTCACCTGAAAAAAAGCCCAAAGGCAGAGATTTGATACAGAAAGAAATAACGAGTGTGTGTGTGCATGACTGAGATAAATCATAAGGTCATACCCCAGCGTCGGGCGGAGGAATGAATGTCTCCTCAACAAGATCTGCATCAGTCGGCTCCAAGCTAAGCTCCACTTCCCGGCCGCCCCTCATCACTCTCACGCTACTCGAGCGAAGGGGCATGTCAACCAAAGGCCGACTCCTACCTACATAACGGGCCGAGCTCGACCCCTCTTCGGACAACATCCTAGCCCGTACCTGTAGACTGACCAGCCGTGTCCGTACATAGCCCTCATAATCATCACTCCCCCTGTAATGCTCTGTCAGAGTGGGAGCCAAGAAAGTTGCCAACCTCGCGGGACGGAGCATATCCCGAGGAGGATCATAAGGAGCCCACGGTAATGCGCCGGCCCTATGCTGACGAACCACCCTCTCTCCGAGATACATGGCATCCCTGGTGAGACCCACAAGCAGAACCCTAGAAGCGGTCAACTCCACTACATAGGGACCCACCGAAGCCTCACTGGCCGGACTCCATGGGTAAAATCTAACCCCGACAGGCTCAGACATCGCGAACACCCTCCTCAGATCGGCGGCATCCACCGTCTTCCTATCCCGGTTTCTGCGGGGAGGAGCCCTGTTGCTCTTGCACTAGTACGACATGAGAGGGACGACCTTGTTGGCACTCATCACCAACTGAAAAGGGGCGACACCAAAGATCTCGTACACCCAAGCCTGTGCATACAATGAAAGAGACATTTCAGACCAAATGATAGAGCAGAAATCCCAGCAAGTGAAAAGAAGAGCAGTCAAGAGCATACCTCAAATGCGAACTGAAACCCGTCAAAGGCCGACGAGCTAGCCCTCGAGCAATGGTCCAATGCCCGGTAAATCTCAGCCAAACTAGCTCCGCCCCAAGAAATCCCACCGACTTGGTCCAAGTCCACAAAATCCCCTAGCAGTGAGTACCTGCAGACAGTAGCCCCACTGGGAAACAAGATCTCTGAAAAGCTGTACCATAAGAACAGCCGGACCAAGCAATCCAGATCATACTCCCCCCTACCAAAGGCCTCAATAGCCATCTCCACCAAACGGTTCACCTTCCCGGCCTCCACTCCATAACCCTTGACACCTCCTCCCAGATCAGTGTCAACTCCCAACAGAGCCTGCCTATAGTCCCGCCGCTCTGCCAAGCTCTCATCAAAAGGCAAAGGGGTAGCAGTGAACCTCAACCCCGTGATAGCCGCAAAATCCGTCGGCGTGATGGTAATCTCTCCCCAACTGAAGTGGAAGGTATGGGTGGTGTCCCACCAGAACTCCCTGCACACCTCTATCACCGCCGCCACCTTCAGGGTGCCCCCAACCGTGCGGACACTATCAAAGAATGGGCCAAACCCTATAGCCTCAATCCGAGCACGCAAACCGCCCGGTCCCTCCGGCAGAGACGCCCACAATTTGCCCACAGTCACTGTGGACCCACGAGCCTTGATCCTCTACAGGTAAACACAGCACAGGTATGTTACACTCCTAGCAATTTACATTTCTAGCAATCTACATTTCTAGCAAATTACGATTCTAGCAATATATATTTTGTACAAAAATGCGAAAAATGTGAAAAATGAGAGGAGCGAAAATTTGAAATTTACCTCTCGTGTCTCCGGAAGGCCCATCGACCAGTCGCTCCGAGTCGATGTAGAAGTCGTAGTCTTGATCAAATGTTGACCGAAGAAGGCCGTCGCGAAAATTCCGAGTCGCCGCTCGTGGTCTCAAACCGCCCCGTGGTATCAAGGGCGCCGCTTCAAAACCCGCTCCTGGGCCAACCCCTACATTTCCCTCACCTTGAGGATTGCCATGCCACTGTTCTTGTTCTTGTTGTGGAGGCACATATCCACCTTGGCCCGAAAAACCCCCAAACAAGGCCTCATTGATCCAGTCCGCCATTTTATCCGAAGTATTCGAAACGAAATCCTCAAAAAAATATCAAATCCTAGCTTTTCTCTCTAAAACTCAATTTTTCTCTCTAACTCGGCAAAAATAGAGGAGGGAGAAGAAGGAAGAAGAAGAAAGAAGGAGAAGAGGGAGGCTTTCTGGTGATGCGACCAAGGAGTCAGCCCGCACGCGATCTTGGCCACGCAGCCACTTCTGTCCTCGCGATCCTAGCCGTTAGATCAGCGATCCGCGTGCAGGAGATCTGACCACTCAGCGTCCTTGGCCACGCGGCCACTATTGCAATTCAGTGACCTTGGCCACGCGGCCAACCTTGTCGTTTCAGACAAAATCTCATTTTTACCCCTAATCTTTTTCTCTTTGATCATTTTAGGCGCCCCTAGCCTATTTTGACCTTGAAATTTTGACCTTAAAATTTCCATTTTTCTTTCCCATCTTCACCGCGATGGTCGGAACCCGTCCGTTTCTACCTCGTGTGTGCCCCAAATATTTGCTTAGGATTCACATGATTGCAGAGACTCGTTCGCCTCTATGTCATGTGCATCCTAGATCGATCGTGATTGGCAGAGACCCGTTCGTCTTTAATTGCGAGAGATCCAGCATCTATTATTTTAGCGCGATCGGCAGGAACCCGTCCGTTTCTGATTGCGTTTACCCCGGCAATTACCACTTCCACCTTGAGGCCATTTAGACTCCGTAGTCTTTATTGTCTCACTATCCCCCAATATTTGCTTAGGGTTCATATGATTGTAGAAACCCGTCAGCCTCTACATCATGTGCATCCTAGAACGATCGCGGCCGTTGCGAAAGTTCCAGCATTTATTATTTCCATCTTGGGATTATTTAGACGTCGTAGTCTTTATTGTCCCATTATCCCTCTTACCTCCTTTTCCCAAATGACTTCATTGCTTACGAATGTTCGCTCTTCATACAAGATAGTATCCGTAGGATTGTTATCCCCAGCAGGAGTCTGATGTCTCTTTTCCCTAACGAATGTTCAGTCTTCATACAGGATAGGGTCCGTAGGTTTGTTATCCGCAGCAGAAGTTCGATGTCTCGTTTTATCCCCAAATCTCTGAACTACGACCGGCTTGATTCCTCCAAGGATACGTAGGAAACCTGAAAAGGTTCAGCCACCCGACCGACATGGTCATCTCTCATCCCCTGCAGTTGCATTTTCCTTCGGCAGATGCGTTTTCCCACAGATCAGACTTCTCCCCAGCAGAAGATGTTGCTCCCCACCAGTGGACAATCATTCCCAATTTCCCATCAGATCTGAACTACGTTTGGCTTGATTCCCCTGTGGATACGTAGGTCGCCTCCAAGGTTTAGCCATTCCATCGATCCTTCCATCTGTTTTGAAACTCATGTTCCAGAACGGATCCTTCTTTTATTGTCGACCCTCCATTGCCTTGCAAGAAGCGTCGCCGAGGGGCTACTGTTAGTACCCGATCTAAAAATGATTTTATTAGGGCTTTCCCAAATATACAAGGACTTTATAGGAATAAGAAACCTTGCAAAGACTTGTCCCGGATTCCCAAAATATGTCTCATTATTCTAGAACACCCTAAATATGGTCAAAATATGGTTTCCTTAAACCATGCAGAAACCCTAGCTTAGGAATCACGTCAGCCCGCAACATTGGCCACGCGGCCAACCTTGCTGTGCCTCCGACCTTGGCCACGCGGCTACTCTTGTCGCCGTCTTCAATCATGGCCAGGCGGCCAACCTTGCTCCGGATAATCCTGACCGTCAGATCTTTCCATCAGTTTACTATATAAATCCATTCCATGCCATTGGTTTAGGGACCCCGATTTTGAGAGCTTTAAGTCCGAATTTTAGAGTTCTTAAACACAATTTCCTTCCTTATTAAGCATTCAAACACTCAAGGAGATCAAGGTTTATTTCTTGCCAACATAGGTAAGTTTTCTAACTTTTTCTTCATATTATTGCATCATTTTTAATGTAGATCTTTTATATTCATGTTCTTACATGTTTATTCATAGTTTCTTCATATGCTTTGCATGTTCATTTATATGTTCATAATATGTTCTTCGCATGTTCTTCGTGTTCATAGATGAAAACCTTATTTATGCTATATTTAGGGTTGCGATCTTCATAATTACATGTTATTTCATAGCAGATGATGATCTAGGGTTCATCAACCCAAAGATGATCTAGGAACTATTTCTAAACCCTAAACTTTAGGTAATTATTCCCATGTTCAATAATCCTCCCATGATGAATGTGATGAATGTTCATTAAGATCTCATTGATGGCATAGTCATTATTCTAGGATGTGATCATCCTGCATGTTTCTTTCTCCTCCCTCTTCATTATGACTGATCCCTATTCTCTCTCCACATTCTAATTATGTGTGAACTACGTTGACCTGAGCTTCTCACATTGAGAGGAACGTAGGCAATCTTCGGATCCGGTCTAAATCACTAACACACTACATACACCGCATCATGATAGAAAGACCGATCAATTCGGGCAATAGGAGTGATAACGTTCAATATTCTTCTCTTGTTGTAATTTGACCCCCGAACCCGCTAAAAATGCTTTTTTCAATGTTTTGGCTATAATTAAAACGGCGTGGCGACTCTCATAATTTTAATGTCGTTATGAATATTCCCTTTAATAATAAAAATAATCACAAGATACTTCACATGCGTCGCTTCATCGGAAAGGGGTATTCACAGAATGTCTTAAACTATAATCATGTATAATCACTGCAATAGACCCCACTTAAAGAGAATAAGATTAACTTCTTTGACCTAGTCATGAGCTTAAGAATTGTTCTAAAGCAAGAACGGAAGTTATGAATTCTTAATAAATCCTTTTACTAAGAAACCTTATGCCTTAAGGGTGGACAAAGACATTTATTTGAAACATGTGGATGATTCTAAAGATGTCAACTGTCCTACGACTTGCTGTCATATGATCGGAACTTTAGAAGTATCTGAAACATATGAATGCTTATGCGATAAGCAATTATGTAGGAAGCGTTCCTACAAGCAAGAAAGGCAAATAAAGTTTGAAATTTATTAAGAGCCTAACATTCATGTGATGAATGAAAGGTATATTAATAAGTTCTCATGTTTTGAACATGGAGAGACATATTAATTACCTTAGTTGGCTTGATAATCAAGTTAGTTTGGAACTAACAACGGATTTGGTATTAATTCATAAGCGACATTCGATGTTTAAAGTGCTATGTCTTAATATCAAATGGAAACATTCTCAAACTCTAAAGGTTAATAAGGACAAGGATTTAAGATAAAGGCAAGACAAAAGTTGTCAATCCTAAAAGGAAATATTTGTGGCAAAACCTAAAATCCAAAGAATGTAATTTGTACCTTGGCAATAGGATTGACCATTGGTGAAATTACAATTTGAATTAAAAGATCAAAAGGAAGGATTGACCGTTGGTGAAATTACAATTAGAAGTATCGCTAAAGCGGACTTGAAATTAAATTACAGTGGCACTGTAAGGATCCCGTCCCCCGGAGATAACAAAGAAAAGATTTCGTTTGTTTTAAGTTGTTTTAGGGAAGAAATGCCAAACGCGGTTATCTCACAAAAACTTAACGGAGTCGCCACCTTTGTTAATTATTTAACCCAACAAAAGAAAAGGTTAGAGATTCTATTAGTTCGAAGGTCAGGTTACGCCTTGGGAAGAGTTTTATGTCACCCAAGCCGCCTCAGATGAGTCCGAGTCTCCCTAATGTTGGTTAACAAAAGTGCATGTGTGTGTGTATTTGACGAAAAATAGTCTGTTTTAACTTTTATTCAAAGATTTAACTGAAAAGGGGTCTTTTATTAAGAAAACAAGGATCAGAGGACGAAATGGACATTTTGCCCTCTGCGCCCAGAGCAGCCGTACGGCTATAGTATGCTCTTCCTGGAATTTTTACAGTTTGTCCAAAAACAGTCCAGTTCCAGGCAGAAACAGAGCATTCTGCTGAAACTGGACTTAAACAGTTCTGATTCTAGTTTTATTCCAACACAACAAACTTAAACAAAATCATTCCTATGCCTAATGATCATCAATTGAATCCCAAAACAAGTATTTAGGTGTGATCAAAGCAATCATTGGAGAAAATCACACAAAGGTGATGAACATGACCAAATGAGACAAAATGACCATTTGATGATTAAAGATGGAAACTTTATCATCAAGATGACATTTTATACATTATTAACCTCTTAGGGACCAAATTATTGCATAAAGATTCAATCTTTATGACCCAAAATGGGATTTCAAAGCTAAATCAAGGGGAAAGATGATAAACACTAAGGTTTTATCATCCCACATGATTATCATTGCCAAATCAAAACAAAATCAACATAAAGATTTTGACTTTCCCACAAGAGTGGATCCTTAAGCCAAATACAACCTTGGGACAACATTATTTGACATAAAGATTTGGTCTTTATGACCCCAAAGGGGATTTTGAAGCTAGATCAGTGTTTGGATGATAAAGATTGAAACTTTATCATCCAAATGACCATCCTTGCTAACAATGAACAACATAATCAACCAAAACATGTGCCTTTTTCATTAAAATAGATCATTAATTTGTTATAAGTAAGAAATTCAACAAACCATGATCATCCTTAGGTTAGAACCACTTTCACACAAAGTGTGAAGGGCACCTTGAATCATTCATGGTTTGGACCATATGTATACATAATAGTGATATATATATAGCTTGGAATGCCAAGGCTTGTAATATATATATATATATATATATATATATATATATATATATTGCTTGATATGGACAAGACTTGTAAGAAATATAAATTGCTTGAGATGGACAAGACTTGCAAGAAATGTAAGAGATGAACAAATAAACATGAACAAACAAGGAGATGAAATGAAGAGAAGGATGGGGGAGAAGGTGGCTTTACCTATGTTTGGTTAGGCCAATCTTCCTCTCTCTTTTCACTCTAAACACTCTTCTGGAGTAATTTTAGCAGAGTAACACTAACAATAATCGTCTCTCCCCCCCTGGAATGATCAGCAAGGGGTTCAATTCATAGGGGATGATGGTGCCCAAAGTAGCCGTACGGCTCATGCTGGCGACCTTCTGGATTTTTCAATCTTTTAATTCCAAAACAGTCCATGTGTCCATATTTTGTCCTAGTGAGGTCTTGGCCTATCAGTTTATCCCTGAATGGTGCCTAGAATTCCTCTAAGTTGGTCAAATTTAGATTGGGGTACTTATAGCATCCGATGCATGGATTCTTGATTCAGGAGCTTCTTACCATATCAGTCCTAGGAGATAATGGTTTACTGATTACAGGCAGATAGATGGCGGTGATATAAGCATAGCCAACAGTGCACTCTGCAAGGTTGTCGGTATTGGTTCGATCAAGGTCAAAACTCATAATGGTAGGCTTGTCACTTTGAACGAGGTTCAACACGTTCCGCTTATGACAAAGAATTTGATTTCTCTTAGTCAACTAGACAGCAAAGGGTTCAGTTTCAAAGGTAAAGGTGGAGCAGTTAGTATGTGTAACGATTCAGAAGTGGTGCTAAGAGGCCTTAAGCGGGGCTCCTTGTATTTCCTCCAAGGAAGGTCGCTTGCAGGGTCAGCTATGGTTGCATCATTAGAAGTGAACGAGGGAGATATGTCTAAGCTGTGGCACATCAAGCTCGGGCGCATGAGCGTTTGAGGGATAAAAGAGTTGGCTAAAAGGGATCTTCTATATGGCCATAAGATTAAGGATCTTAAATTTTGTGAGCACTGTGTGCTGGGGAAGATGAAGCGTAATAGTGTTCCCAATGGCATACATAACACAAAAGTGTTGGGTTTTGAAGCATCATGTGCAGCAGAATAACATATGAAATCAAACACCCATGAGCCATGGATCCGTTCATGTTGATTAGATTAAATACAAGATGAAAGAAACATACCCTTGAAGATCAAATATATGAACACGGACTCTATGGTGTTGAAAAGTGAACACCCTCTACCAGTATCCACACGTCGAACGGACTCAAGAACACCTTCTTGATTGATTTCTAGATCCAAGGCTTGGTGAAGAAATGATATCTTCATAGGAATTATTTTGCTCCATTGATTATTGTATTTTGATGATTCTAAATCTCAAAATAAATAATAATACCTCTCTATAATTTATTGTTTCTAAAACAATATATTGTGATTTCTAAAATCACCATTTGAGGCTGTCAAACTCGGCTGCATATATTTATATGAGGGATTGACCTAATTCTTTTTGGGATCGGGATTCCTTCTCGTACAAGAAATCTGAACAAACTGTTCTGCCGGACAAACCATCCGTACAAATTGGGTTGGTGGCACCCAAACCATCCGTACGGATGCTCCAGTAGGATCCATTTTTCCCCATTTTTCCGTGCCTTATTTGATCCGTTCTGTAGTGTGTGACCCAATAGGATTATACTAAGTTGGCAACGAGTCTGAACTATTTAGAACCCGTAAGTCATAAGCGGACTCTATCAAGCCATTATGACTACCCAATTAGTATAACTTTGAAAGTCCAAAGTTACCTTATAGAACATATTACAATCCCTTTGTCATGCGATATCATATTGGACATAAGTCATGGTCCACGTCAACTTATGTAGTCCAATGCTTTCTCGATCCCGAGTAGATTGATATGAGCAAATGACATTGATCACATCAATTCATTTGGGTACGGCCGTACACTATCATCAATCTCACTCATCGAGAGGCCAAGCAGATATCTCTCTTGAGAGAGGGACAAATCCCATCTTGACTTATCATTCTTCCCTACAAGAATCCGATTATGCCAATCGTAGCCTTTATAACCACCCGATTAAGGGTAGCGTTTGAGTACGTCAAACATAATGTTCATCATGTGGAAGACCATGATAATCTCAGGTCTAAGGATTCAAATGGTATGACTATTATGAGATTTAATTATGACATTTGACCATGACATAAATCTCATAACGGCTCAGTCCAGTACCTTGTTATCCAACAAGTACCCATAAGTTTAATTTGCATCCAATGCACATAATCATCATATGATCATCTATTAAACTTATACTAGTTCTTCATAAGTACTAGGGACAATGATTATTATAATAAACATGCAAAAGATATAATAATCGAGTTTGTTATCTCTATAACAATGAAGCTATGATGTAACGCATAGGCCTTTCTCAAGGGCCTAGGGCATAATATCCAACAATCTCTCACTTGTACTAGGACCAATCAACGTGTATCCAATACCTATTGAGCTTAGTTATGATATTCATCATTATTGCAAGCGAGATTATGTAAGATGATTATCCTTGTTATCATCATAAGGTATTTTGCATATTTTGCCATCTCCCATCTTTTACGATTTCCCGAATAAGATAGAAATGACCGAGCATATGTTTAGATAAGATATTAGCCCCTTGATTTGTGCAATAACGATTATTGACATAGTGAAGGTCCATAAAATTAGTGACACTAGAAACAATTTCTAATTTACTAATTAATCTTCTTATCCAAACAATTTTCTAGTTGCATCTCATGCTACTAGATACTCAACCTTTTGTAGAATAGTAATGGTATATTTAGAACTCTTCTAACACCATTATTAAACATAAACATGTATTTATACTGCAATATTTATCTTTTTTGGTTTGTAAGAATGCATCTATGTAACTGTTACAAGATCATCTTTCATTCCATCAAAGATCAAGAATGCATCTTTTAGTTCCTTTTTAAGTACATAAGGATGTTTCTTAACTAGTGACTTTCACTAGGATCCGATTGGTATTATTTCATCATACTCCAAGTATATGAGACATACAGTCTTAGTACATTAACATGGCTTTCATGATAGATCCAATTGCCGAAGCATATGGAATCCTAATCATGTCCTCTTGCTCATTAGTCTTCCAATAAGACTAAATCTTGTTAAGAGTAATGTCATTAGACATTTGCAAGTAACCTCTTCAAGAGTCTTGCATAGTGAACTTTTCACTATCTTGTCTACATTAGTACTTTGACTTTAACCAATCAACCTTTTAGATTTATCTCCATCAATCTAAACTCCAAGGATATAAGCGGCTTAAACCAAGTCTTTCATTATGAAAGTCTTTCATTATGAAAGTCTTTCAAAATGAATTATATGTCAACCACATATATTAGAATAGGAATAATGTTACGCTCCCACTAAATTTATTGTAATCAAAAGTTTCATCTTTGATGCATTCAAACTCTTCGAATACTACATCAAAATGAAAATTTCACTCCAAGTAGTTTGCTTCAATCCATCTTATGGATTTCTGCAACTTGCATATTTTATTAGAATTTTATGGATCAAAACTTTTAGGTTGTATCAAACACATCCTAAAGTATGTTCCTGTTAAGGAATGATGTTTTGACATCCATTTGTCATATTTCATATTCAAAATATGAGGTCATGACAATTAGAATTCTAATAACATTAAGCACAACTATGGGTAATAAAGTTTCATCATAATCGATATTATGAATTAACTTTGTCAATTAGTCTTGTTTAATAAGCATGCACCTTGCGATCCATGTCCGTTTTCTCCAAGAAAACTTTCTTTCCACCTTATGGTTTTTAAACCTTAGGGTAGAATGATCAAGTTCCAAACTTGATTATCATACATGGATTGTACTTTAGATTTCATGACTCCAAGTCATTGATCTAAGTCCGGAGCGGACTTTGCAACTTGATAGGTGATAGGTCAATCATTCGTAATGATATCTTCCTTATTACTTTCTATTACGGGAAATCAATATTTTTTGTTATAGATAGTATCCTATCATATATGCAAATATCTAGTGTCGCGCCCCAACCCGTGGTCCTACTTGGTCCCACGTTCAGGACACGCACGGAAGACGTCATAAAACACTTTTAGAAAAATTTTCAAAATATACTTTCATAAAAGTTTCATATTACAAACTCATTAAGTTGAAAACTTTCATTTCAACACACCACCATCTTTCACAAACGAAAGTACTTAGCCCCAAGGGCTTACACACTTTACTTACAAATGTACAATCACCACACTTTAACAAAACAGGTGATACACGGATACAGTCTCGGTTACACTACCCAAATGTTATACATTTATATAATGTAACCTTTAAACCACACTTACTGTCCAAAATGGATTATCAACCCGGCTTCCTCCCTTGTGAAGTGACCTATCCCCTTGGCTCGCCTTTATCTAAGGAAAACAAATAAACAAGGAACGGGGTGAGAATAAATCTCAGTAAGCTACTAAAATGCAACTACGTTACATGCTGAAATGATACTCGTAATTGAACAATGTCAATAAGCATTCACATATCACATAACATGAGAGGCAAAGCCAACTCATCATACAACACATAAGGCGGAAATAAACACTCATAGGTAGATACTGAGCCAAGGTTTTCGAATCAAACATAACCATCTGAGAGGTATCAACAGAGCAGCACCAAAGGGCTGAAGCCGGTTCCGGAACCAAACAATAACAACAACAACAACAACAACGGGGGGGGGCGGGAAATGATACAAAGTCATAACCCAAAATGCCCAACCTCTAGCCCAAAGAATAGGGTTTAAAATGGGAAACCAATGGTAGAAGCCTTACAATGAACTTGGCTCGTGTGCCATTTATCCCTACCATTGCCCGAAATCACAACAAGAAGTACCAGCTAGACTTTACACGAGAGTACAGTAATAAATACTTGCTTAAACAACAACCGGGGCATGATTCCAAAGTAGGGAACCACACAAAACTCATCATAAAGATGTAAACACGTTACTCATAAAAGAGTTCACAACATTGACATTAAGTCACAACACAATCCTTTATCAATGACATTAAGTCAAACAACAATCTTGCACATAATAGAACACGATCCTCAACAACCAAGTACGTTAAACCATTTCTCACACAAGGGATTTCAAAGTAAGAAACCCCACGAAAGCATCATAAAGATGTACAACACCCAAAATGAACCTAAACGGTTACATCAATTTAAACTTGATCACAAAGGACCAATTCCACCACTTTGGTGTTTCACAATAAACCTCTAGGTACTCTAGGATATCACCTAAGACCTAGACCAAGATTTAACTCTAAATCACTTGGATTGGAACAACTCAACTTTTTCAGCAATCATGGGCGGTCGCCCATACCAGACTGGGCGGTCGCCCAAAATACTCTGTCCCACGACCAAAACCTTCCAGGTAGTATGGGCGGTCGCCGGCCCCATTCTGGGCGGTCGCCCAGAACACTCGACAGGTCAAAATTGCAGTAAATTATACTCCCTTCGTTTCACCGTCCCAAAAGTACTAACATACTCTTCACAACAATTGCTTAACACAACTAAACCTGAGTATAAAACTCACCCAGGGACATTACAACCCTTCTTAGAGCCAAGTCTCATATTACTTCCTTTGTCCCAAAATTACAAGTATCACCAAATTCACCCAAATAACAAAATTAACACTTACAAGTATCAAGTATAACATATATGACCATTTTAACATTTAAAGGGGAATTAGTAACTTACCTATTTCCGGAAAAGTATCGAGAAAATAATATTTGATCGGGTAGGAATACTCTACTCAACACCCTGAACATTTTGGTATAATTAGATTTTAAAATGGAGTAGTAAATAAAATGATAAAAATTACCAAAGTCAAGAACCCTACCTTTTCTTCCATGGACAGAGCAAACACCAAATTAGGAAAGTTTAAAAGTATAATGTAAACGCAGAGAGAGAAAGAATGGTGAGGATAAGAAGAAGTTGATATTTTCCATTTTCCACTTAAGCCCTCCTAGTTTCATTTTAAACAACTAAACCCCTCTACTTTAAATTCCACTAAGGACCCTATAGTTTCAACTAATTCATTTACTCCTTTTAACCATTATTACTCCCCACATTTAAGCTAACACAATTAATCAAATAAATAATGCAAGTCATAAAATATTATGCAACACATAATATCAATTTAAAATCCCCCAAAAATATAAAATAAATAGGGACGGGTTTTGGGGTCGTTACATCTAGTGTATATTTGAATGAATTTACACAACTCCTCGTGAAACTTTGTTCAACTTCCATCTTAGGTTCTATGTCATTTTCTGAGTCTCGAACTCTTTGAGATACATTTTACTCCCACTAGTTCTTTAGAGATAAACGATTTATCTAGAAAGTGTTATTTAGAGTAGCAAACGATTTGTACTCTCAAGGGCGTAAAATTAATATCATTAAGATATCCCATGAAAATACATTAACTAGATTTAGGTGTGATTTTGTCAAAGACAATACTTTTCGCAAAAGTATCACAACATAAATCTCTATGAAAGACAAACTAAATTTTTCTTTCATCTCATATCTAATATGGTATTAGTTGAACCTCCTTAGATGAAACTCAAATTAGTGTAAGTGCAGCTATTTCCAGCACATAATCCAGAGGATTGATTAAAGATCAATTTCACTTTTCATGAGGCGAAAAACAGCAGTTTTTAGACAATCTGTAAACTTCTGGAACAGGGTCCGTACGGCTTCAGATTAGGCGTACACCTGATATTCAGTCGTACGGATCTTGTTTCCAGATTCAGTATTTCTTATTCTGCAGACTTTCTGCGGAATTCTCGTAAAGTCCATGGTTCAAATATTCATTACTTTGATCAGATCAGGGTACACTAATACTTTTGCCATGAGTTATCAAAATCCTTTCTAGCATTGTTACTTTAATGAACTACATACATCTATATGTATTAATCCAAAAGAGTACTTCCTTTCACTACTATTAGTAAAAGGTGTTGTTGGTCCCAGAGGGCAACAAGGGTATAGAACCGCTAGAGGGGGGGGTGAATAGCGGTCCAAAACTTTTTCGAAAATACCCTTAAAATCAACCGAGTACTTATCAGTTTGGCCAACTGCGGTTCAAAGCACAAGAACTGAACTGATAAAATGCACAGCGGAGTTTGCGGTTTTGGCAAAATATGTTAGTTAAAGAATTGGGAGGTTTGACTCGGGTTGAGAGAACACTATGATGCAACAGAATAGTTAAACTTAAAGTTTAAAGGAAAACACAATTCATCTTTCAAGTCATTTCGTATATGGAAACAAGTTCAAGACCACAAACAAGAAAGATAAATATCAAGACAGAAAATAAAGATCCAACACACAAATTGAAGAGGTTCGTTCTTAAATGAACTACGTCCTCTACCTAGATGGTTAGTCTAGGATTATCTAATAGCTATAAGACTTGTATTAATTTAGAGGAGGTTTTACAAGATGAATCTAAACTCTAAACAATAAGTCTAACCTAAGCTATAATAACAACCGGTGTTTTCGAAGTATATAATCTATGTGATCATATAAATCGGGTGTGTGTGTGAAAAGAAATCAAATGCTCTAAGTATCTAAATGATGGTTGAGCAAATGGAATTCTTTCGGTGTAAAGGCTAAGTATGAATGGTTGTTAGGCTTGAAACTTTTGATGAAGAATTGGGTTTGCAATGGAGATGGTTTGAAGATTTGAATATCTGGGTTTAACTCTTCAAAGCAAACTTGAATACTTGGGAATGGATCTCTTGAAGCTCAGCAACCTTCATTGTTGAATAATGAAGGCTATTTATAGGCAGAGCACCCTTGTGACCGTTGGGTAAAGATTTGAATCAAATCTGAAGGGTACAGTGCTGTCGAATTCCCATTGGTTGAGCTGTCATTTTCGTCCTTGGTTTTGTCTTGTAGTCCTAGGTAGTTGTTGCACCACTACCTGACAATTGTCCTTTGTTGCAGAAAGGACTAACGGTAAACAATTCAAACTGATAGACAAACCGACATTCCTTGCAGAAACTCCAAGTTTAACTTAGAGTTATTTTGACATGACATAACAACATCCTTTTACGGTCAAAAAGGGAATGTTTGTCTAAGGAATAAATGACATTTCTATAATTCTTCAATAACTGTTCTGCAGCTTCACCAAGCATAGGGGCGGTTTGAAGAATGATCTTGATGGGCGGTTTCATCAAACATGCAAACTGCAGTTTGATGAAATCTGAAGGGCTCCATGCTGGCGGTCTAAAGATGACGGCTTGAAGCACTAAACCGCTAATGATACAACCGAACTATACTCAGCCTAGATAACTAAAAATCTAGAAATAGACTTATCTAAAAAATGAAGTAGAACTTCATTACATGCGGTCCTAAAGTCCATAAAAAGACACGTGGCATGGATCAATCAAATTAAGGTGGGTGTACTAACAATGAATCCTAACAATCTCCTCCTATTTGATTGATGCCATTACCACACTATGATAATAGCAAAACATTGTACTTGGTAAGAACATATCAGAAATAAATTTCATGAAATTGCATGTCCCAAGTCAATGTACACACTATGCTAGATCATAGATTTCTAATCTATCAAAAACAAAGGAAATGAAGAAAAGATAGAAAAGAAATACATTCAGATGCATAAAAGATGATATGATTTTGAGGATCAGAAATGCATGTTTAAACTGAATGTTTAAAACATAATGCAATAAAAAGTATTTTCATGATGAATGTAGTGCATGAGGTTTAAAAAAAATACCAGCATTGTTTCACAAACAAGCAGTTTGAATAAACAAAGTTTTTGAAACAGAATGCTATGCGGTCATTCTCATTATAATTCAATCATAAGAATAGTAACTTACAAAGTATGAATTACAAGAGACATCAAAAAGAAAGACTAAGAAATGAAATCTAGTCTACTTCATCTGCAACAGAACCCCTTGCAGCAGCAGCATCATCTGCGGTTTGGTTCTGAACGGTTTGAGCATCTTGAGCAGCTTGTTCTTCTGCAACTTGAACATCAACAGCAGGGGCGGTTTGATCAATAATTCTAGAACCGGATCCACGGGTGGCTTCAAAAACAAAGTCAGCTGCACGAAGCCGAACTTCAGTCGGTTCACCAATCTTCAATTCAATTGCAGCAGCTTATTTGACAAGTTTCCCGGTTCTATGCAGGATAAGTTCTGAAGAATCAAGTGCATGCTGAGCCAGAATGTCAATTTTCTCAACAACAGATTGAAGTGATGCATCAACGGCTTGAAACTTTAAGTTGCAAAGATCATTGTTGGTTCTGACAAGATCTTGAAGAGCCAGTTGATTTTCCAAGATTAAGTTCAGTCTCTCATCTAGCTGTTGTTGTTGACCTATCATCAAATCTCTCATTCACTCTCTCCCCCTTAATGGCATCAAGATCAGATTGTAAAGTGAGGAGATGAGTGTCAAACCGAGAAGTGGCGGTTTGCTGATGAACTTGAATGTTCCTAACCGCATCTATTAAATCAGCGGTTGTAGCATGAAGAGGTAGAATTGGATAGGAAGGAATTGAAGAGGGCGGTTCATCAGAAGGAGTATAGTCAGGGATGTGCTCATCACTGGAATTATCATCATCAGAAATTTGGATGGCATCATCGGACTGATGGGATGAGGAAGGCATTTTGGCTTTGCCTTTCAAAAGAATGTGTGCTTCTTCTAAAGTTTCACCCATAGAGATCCTAAGGGCGGTTTCAAGCTCAATGGGATCAAAGCGAGGAAAAGAACGAACAGGGATAATTGCAGTTTGAGGAGGGGAAGGAGGAAGAAGAGGAAATCTCAAATAATCATCATTCAGAAGAATGGAAGGGGAAGGCACAAATCTCCAATTCAACATAGGAGGATAAGCTCTAGCAGTTAATTTTAGAAAGAATTGACTAGCAAGAGTGGGATCCAGAGTACCTGATCGGCAATCTCACTCATCAATTATTCTGCAACTGAAAGAATTAATTTTTCAACTGCGGCTTCCATCTCATCCTTGGGAAAAATAGCATAAGGGTTAGGGCGGCCAGCCTTCAAGAATCTAGCTTCGGCTTTGGCGGCGGCACGAGCATGGGCTCCAGCCCTTCTTTCCCTAGAGGTTTCAGTCTTGAACCGCTTCAGATATTTTGCTAAGTCAGCAGCATTCTTTCGTTTCTTTGTCTTCGGTTTAATGAATGAAACCGATGGCGGAGCAGATGGTGAAACTGAAGACTGAGCCATCGGTTGGACTGACGTAGAAACTGAAGGTTGAGCAGATGAAATAACTGGTGATGGTTGAACCGCTAAAGCATATGGTAAGTCTGGAGATGAAGATGGAGTATGTTCTGGTGAATCAAAATCCAGCTTTCTTTTAAGTGAAGGAGGAGAGACCTCAACCAACATTGGGTCAATACCTGCCTTTCTCATCTCAGCTCTTTCTCTTAGCTCTTTTGCAAATGCTCCTTCAAGTGGTGAGTGATCCCTTTTGTAGTCAGCCTCACTGAAGTCTACAGCTCCTGGTGGCCTTGACTGCCAATGTTCCACATAATCACTTTTCTTCACCAACTTTCTCTTCTTCTTTGGCGGTTGAACCTCAAGAACTTCATCATCTTGCTCAGGTTCACCAAGTGCCTCAGACATATCAGTCTGCTCAGGCAATGCTACAGCCTCAAACTCATCGGTTTGCTCAGGCTGAACCACAATGGTAGATACAGCGGTTTGTTCAACTAGAACCGCATCCTCAGACACTTCGGTCTGCTCAGGATCGGTTTGGGAGGAGGGTTTGAGGTTTGGGAAGGCTTTGAAAATTTCAGCCAACTGTTCTTCAAAGAATTGAACAGAGGGCGGTTTGGAGGTGGAAGGTTTAGGAGGAGAAGGGATAGGAAGGAAAAGATGAGGTGAAGGGATAAGTTCTGGAATGGATTTAGCCTTGGCGGCTTTAAGAGAGGCGGCATCCATAGCAAAATTAAAGGATTTCTCCACATTTTGATGTAATGGAGAGAGGGGTTAACTTGAGGTTTGGGAATAGAGGGTTTAGAAGTGATAGGTTTTGAAAGTGTAGGAGATAGTCTGATGGGGGAAAGGAGGTTGAAGAAGATGAAGGTTTTGATGACGGTTTGGATAAGGGTTTAGGAGGCGGTTTGGATAGGTTTGCTTTTGTAATAACTGAAGGGATTTGAGCAGTTCCCTTTCTCTTCCTTGGAGCAGCGGTTTCCTTGGGACGAGCCGCAGGTATAGACCGAACTGCAGGCTCCCCCTCAACCGCAGACTCCCCCTCAGCCTGTACCGCGGTCTGAGCTAACTGACTTAACCCCAGTCGGTTTAGAGTAGCAGTTTGACCTTCATTCCTTAGCATCGTAGCATGGGCCTGATCAGCAATGGCACCAGCATACGGTTTCCCAGATTTATTGAGCCGAGCCTCAGGAAATGGGCCACGTTCGGCTTCAGGAAGAGGGTCCTCATTCCAAACTGTTTGAGCATACCGCCATCCAAAGGTTGTTCTGAAGGTATCAAGTTTTGACAATCCAAGGATAGACTTTTCAATTGGGTCCAACCAATAGTCCTTGTGTTCAGCAGAGAACTTGAAAATGGCAGTATCTTGATAAAGAACTTTGTCAGCAGCCTGCAATGAGTTCTGACCTTGGATTTTCCAGCGGATTTAGCAGCATGGAGGCGGTTTAGAGCATTTATGATCTCCTTCATCACAACCTTGGGCCAGTGCAGTTTCTTCCCTTTAAGAATGGCCACACAGTAAGCATACTGTTCACTTGTAAAATTGTTGTGGTTTCCATTCTTGCACATAACTCCAGAATCCACTAATTCACATAGGTGAGCCATCACCTCTCCAAAGTCCTTTTTGGAGGAATTCTTGTGGAGAAAGAATTTACTCCAATCAACTCCATTGTAGTATTGCTTAGAAGTTCCGGTTTTATCCCCATGACTCCAGAGTTCTCAAGACCAGCTAGAACTGCAATCTTGGAAGCGGTTAGGATCACTTCTTTGCCACAGACGGTGGACTTGATAGCATCTTCAAACTTTATTTCTCCGGATTCCAGATCTCTTATCGGTTCTCCTCTTACATCTAGTAAGGCAGCCTTCGTGGAAATCCCATTCTCAAAGAATTCGGCGCAGATAATTGTAACGAACTGCGGTTCATCCATAAGAAACAAAGGTAGCAGTTTGCATCATTCAGCAGTTTGAGGAGCTTCCGTCCAACTGCATCTTGTTTAAGTTCATTCTCAAGAATCCTAGAACCGGAACAAAGTTTGAGGGATCCTGAAAGATTTTCTTAGTTAGAAATAGCTTAAAGAATGATAGTTTGAATCCTTAAGCAAACGCGGTTTGATTAAGTCCTACAAACTATAACAAGGAAACCTAACAATGAAAACATGCGGTTAAGGAGAGTAAGGGTAAAAATGTAAAAACAAAGAATGAAGAAAGTGAAGGCAAAACGAATCAAAGAGGAAAATTTTGAAAAAGAGTTTGAATGCATGAAGAACACGAAGAACAGAGTATGAAAATGCAAAACAAAACTTAACCAAAATATAGAAAAATTATACCAAATGATCACAAAGGGCAGATTCTAACAAAGTTCTAAATAAACTAAGACAAATAACAACACAAGAACCCAGAATCTGCAAAATTTCGCAAGAAACACCAAATAACCCCAAAATTGATTTTGCTCAAAATTGAACACAAATCTTAAAACAAAGTAATCAAACAGTGTATATAAGTAAATGCGAACACAAACCAAACCAAGAAATTGAAGAAAAAGCATAAAATGATCAAAGGAAGATGAACAAGCTTTTAAGCTTCAACAATGGCGGATAAATGAGATATACTGAGTTAGGGTTCAGAATTTCATACCATATCAGGCTTCGATGGTTTGGACGATGTAGAAGAAGAAGCAAGATCAATGATTTCTTTGGTGCCATTAAAAAAAATTGTTTAAGTAAGAGAATTTTGAGTGAGAACAGAGAGAGAGAGATGAGTGCGTACAGAAGAGAGAGAAGGTGTTTTTGCTAAAAGAGTAAGAAGGTAAAAAGATAAATTGAAAAATGGTTTGTCTTTTATACTCAATTAACCACCTCGGGTAGTGGAGCGGGCATGACGGCTGAGGAAACTCAACCGTCAGTGTACCTGTCGATTCGCATTCAATGCGGCAGAGATAATTGCAAAAGGTCCTTAAAGAATGAAGTGACATAAAGTAGGGACTAAAATGCAATTTCATACCTGAGCGGTTTTGCGTAAACCGACTTACCTTTTCCTCATTATCGGTTTTGGTGAAACCGATATCTTTCAGATCTATCTTCGGTTTCAGTAGAGAAACCGAAACCTTGCTTTGACAATTCGGTTTGGATAAAACTGAAGTTGTTCTACTTGACTCTTCGGTTTGAGTGGAATCTTTAGCCGAACCATTTTGTTGCGGTTTTGTCTCTTGAACCGCAAGCTATTTGCATTTTCTTAATAGAGCCAAAATACTTAACAAAAATTATTAGAACAAGAATAAATAGACATGAATTATATTAAGTAAGTTCCAGCATACCCATTTCTCCTCGTAAATGAAAGAACCTAGAATTTTCAAGCGGTTTGGTGAGAATATCTGCAATTTGATCGTCGGTTCCCACCTTTGCTAGAAAAATGTTCTTCTTTTCAACATGATCTTTAGGAAATGATATCTTATGTCAATGTGCTTGGTTTTGAGTGTTGTACTGGATTGTTGGAGATTGATATTGCTGCAGTACTATCACAATAGATAGGGCAGTTCTTCTCAAATACTTCATAGTCTTCCAACTGCTGTTTCATCCAGAGAATTTGAGAGCAACAGCTTCCAGCCGCAATATATTCAGCTTCAGCGGTTGAGACTGAAACCGATGCTTGTTTCTTGCTGGACCATGATACAAGCCGGGTTCCAAGGAACTGACAAGTACCACTTGTGCTCTTTCTGCTTATCTTACATGCTGCAAAGTCAGCATCTGAATAACCTAATAGATCAAATGAAGATTCTTTGGAGTACCAAAGTCCAAGGTTAACAGATCCACATAAATATCTAATAATTCTTTTAACAGCAATAAGATGAGATTCTCTAGGGTCAGCTTGAAATCTAGCACAAACACAAACACTGAACATGATATCTGGCCTACTAGCAGTTAAGTAAAGTAAAGAACCAATCATACCTCGGTAGAGAGTCTGATCAACTTTCTTACCTCGTTCATCTTGATCCAAACTGCAGGCCTTTTGCATTGGGGTATCAACTGGCTTAGCGGTTTCAAGCCCAAATTTCTTGATCAAATCTTTGGTATATTTGGCTTGGTTGATAAAAATTCCATCATGACATTGCTTGATTTGGAGTCCAAGAAAGAATGTCAACTCTCCCATCATACTCATCTCAAATTTACCTTTCATAAGCTTCTCAAACTTAACACACATAGTCTCATTAGTAGAACCGAAAATAATATCATCAACATATATTTGAACTAATAATGAATGACCTTTGTGTTTAGCAATAAATAGGGTTGTATCAATTTTACCTCTAGAGAAGCCTTGTTCAATAAGAAATTTAGATAGAGTGTCATACCATGCTCTTGGAGCTTGTTTGAGTCCATACAAGGCCTTCTTGAGCTTGAAGACATGATTAGGATATTTGTTGTCTTCAAATCCTGGCGGTTGAGCTACATAAACTTCTTCTTGTAGTTCACCATTCAGAAATGCACTCTTCACATCCATTTGATATAACTTGAATTTCTTGAAGGAGGCATAGGCCAGGAACAATCTAATGGCTTCAAGTCTGGCTACAGGGGCAAAGGTTTCATCATAATCAATCCCTTCTTCTTGCCTATAACCTTGAGCAACCAACCTTGCTTTGTTTCTTGTAATAGTACCATTTTCATCCATCTTATTTCTGTATACCATTTTGTTCCAATTACAGTGTGATCTCTGGGCCTTGGAACTAGAGTCCAAACTCTGCATCTTTCAAACTGATTAAGCTCTTCTTGCATTGCAGCTACCCAACTTGGATCACTTAGAGCTTCATCTACCTTCTTGGTTCCATCTGAGATAACAGTGCGGTTGAGAACAAACTGTGGTTATCTCTATGTGTTAAGCTCCTCTTGTTTGAACACCAGAACTGATAGGACCTATAACATTAGTTGTTGGATGGTCTCTATGCTCATTGATTTCTGGGGGGGTCTTCATGAACCACTATTTCTTGAAGATTTTCCAGAGGAGGCTCTTCTTGATATTCATTGAAATCTTCATTGAAGGTGATGTTTGGAACTGGATCAACGGTTTGAATGGGATCAGAAGAATGCGGTTCTACAGCAACACCTTCGGTTTGATTTGGAGCGGCTGGAGAACCTGATGGAGCGGTTTGAGTAGGTTGGTCATTTGCGGTTGCATGATTAGGGTAAGATGTACCTGTCTCAAAACCACTGAAATCATCAGCAACATTGGAGCCATATGTGGCTCAAGAAGATTATGTTCATCAAATGTAACATGGACTGACTCTACAATTTTTAAAGATGTCTTATTGAAACAACGAAAAGCTTTGGAGTGTTTTGAATAACCAACAAAAATACCTTCATCGGCCTTAGCATCAAATTTACCTCGATGCTCTTTGCCATTGTACAAGATGTAGCACTTGCATCCAAATATCTTGAAGAAGGCAATGTTGGGTGATCTGCCTCTCCACAATTCATAAGGAGTCTTGTTGTGAACTTTGATGATTAGGGAGCGGTTCTGGGTGAAACATGCGGTATTGACGGCTTCGGCCCAGAAGTATTTGGGAAGCTTTGCTTCTGCAATCATTGTCTTCCCGGCTTCAATCAAAGTCCTGTTCTTTCTTTCTACAACTCCATTCTGTTGTGGAACCCCAGCGGCAGAGAAGTTATGATCAATTCCATGATCATCACAATATTGGGCAACACCATTGTTTGTAAATTCGGTTCCATTATCTGAACGCACGGCAACAATGTCATCCAATTTCTGAGTTTGGAGCTGTCTAAAGAGAGCGGTTACGATGCCATAAGTATCATCTTTAGAGGCCATCATTTCCACCCATGTATATCTTGAATAATCATCAACCACCACAAGTGTATAGCGGTTTCCTCCAATACTGGCGGTTGGGACAGGTCCAAATAAATCCATGTGCAGCAGTTGCAAACAGCGGTTCGTTGAAGGTGCGGTTTTACTAGGAAATGACTGTTTGGGCTGCTTTCCAAGCTGGCATGCTTTACACTTTTCATCATGATGGTCAGCCACTTTGGGTAGTCCTTTTACTAGACCATCCCTGTGCAGTTTTGCTAGATACTTGAAGTTCAAGTGGCTGAGCCGCTTATGCCATAACCAGCTGCTTTCACTTATATTTTTGGCTACAAAACAGAGTCAGCAATAGAAACAATATTGCTTAAATCTATCATATAAACATCACCTGTTCTGTTGCCAGTCAGTAGAGTGACTTCAGAGGAAGCATCTTTGATATAACAGTTAGTTGAAGTAAAGTTGCAGTTCATTCCTTTGTCACAAAACTGAGATATGGAGAGAAGGTTGTGCTTGAGTCCTTCTACTAGTGACACATTTTCAATAGTCACCTTTCCTCGTTTGATTGCTCCATATCCTACTGTTTCTCCTTTCTTGTTGTTACCAAACACTACTGGGGGACCTTTCATTTGGATGAAACTGCAGAGTAGTTCGGAATCTCCAGTCATGTGTCGTGAGCATCCACTATCCAAATACCAGAGATCCTTCTTCTTCTTAGCGGTTCCAGCCATAAAACATGAAATCTGAAAAATAAACATGAAAGGTTTGGTCCCCCTTATTCCTTGGGTCCTAGGGTTAGCAGCTTTTTGGGACCCACACTTGTTTGACCTTAGGATTTTTACGTCCCTTGGCATTGGGTGTGAATCTTAAAAGACAATGACCAGCACTATGACCAAAATCAGCACAAATAGCACAATGAATAAATCCAGGTTTTGGTTGCGGTTTTACAAACCCTTTACTGACCTTCGGTTTCTCATGTTTTACTGGGTCAGGTTTTGGCTTTAACAAAGATTACCTTCTTGAGCTCAACCTTCCTCTTAGGTGCGGCTTTAGGGAAAATGATAGGAATTTCCTTAAACCGACTAGGAGCGGTTTCATCACTCAATACTTCCTTGGTTGCCTCAGCCGCTATGGATTTCTCTTTCCACTTTGAATCTCTCCCAGTCTGGTTTTTAGGGTACTCAAAGAAATAATTTTGCCTTTTAATTTCTTGTTTTGAGCCCTTTTTACCAGCATGATTAACCTTAGGAATTTCTTTGGTTTGTTCAGTAGGTTTCACACCACCTTCGGCACAGAGACAAGGACACTTACACCCATCATCGGTTTTAAACCCCAATCCACTTTTATCCGAAGTAGGAATTTGTGAATTTAGGATTTGTTCCACGGTGACACCAGACTTAGTCCATACATCGGTCACTTTTTGGAGGTCATCCTTTGTACGGTAAGATCATGGATTTGGGTGAGAAGTACCTCGGTTCTGTCCTTCAGATAGCGGTTTTCATCCACAATAGTAGATATCCCAGCAATTTGGAGCTTGAGATTTTCAATTTCCTCCTTGTGGGATTTACATACATGTTGGGATTCTTCAAGTTCCGCAGCCATTAGTTTATATGCCTTTTAAGTACAGTGTGTTGTTGACATATAATATTTGCACGTTCTAGTACCTGATCATCATGACTTTGGTCTGCTTGAACCTCGGGAGTGTAGTTTGGTGTTGTAGGAGCTTTGCTTGATCTAGCCTCAGGAGTTTTAGGTGAAACTGACTTCATTTGTTGTTTTGGCAGTGGAAGGCTTTCGTCAATTTCAATTCTTTCTTCAAATCCCATGAGACAGAGATTGGCAGTTTCTTCATCATCACTTTCATCTGAGTCTGAACCCATCCATGTCAGCGGTTGATCTCCTTGGTCAGCTACCATTCCTCTTCTTTTCACGAACTTCTTGTTGAATGGTTTCTTTGCTGGCGCGGCTTCATAGCGCGGTTTGGACAACTTGACGCAAAGTGACCTGGCTGTCTGCAGTTATAACAAACCAAGTCTTCCCTTGTCTTGGGATCTGCAGTTTTGTTGAATCTGGTTGGAGGGACAAACTTTGCTGGGCCTTTGGATGGAAATTGAGATCTATTATTTTTCCTGAACTTGGTGTATTTCTTCACATACAAAGCAAATTCTTCATCATCCATTTCATCAAAATCAACTTGAGTAGAACTTGAGGATTGTGATCCTACACTCTGAGCATAAGAACTTTGAGGAGGAGTGTAGGATTGATGAGACTGCTGATAAGATTGATAAGATTGAGGATATGATTGATGTGATTGAGGATAGGATTGGTGAGACTGTTGGTAATACTCAGAAGGTGCGGTTTGAGGATTATATCTAGGAACATTTTGGTCAGGAGGAGCGGTTTGCAAGTGAGGTGAGGAGCGGTTTGATGATGGTCTGGATTGTAGACAGGAGATGAGGTATTGTTGAAGCAGCTAGAGAGAGGGTCTTAAATCTGCTTTCGGTTTCATGGACCTCTTCAAGCTTAAATTCAAAAACCTTCAGCATGGCATACAAGTGTCGAAGATCAAGAGCTTCCAAGTCCTTGTTGTCTTCAATGTTAGTAGTTTTGATCAGCCATTTGCTACCAAGTGCTTGCATGAATCTCATGTTCAAATCTGTATTAGAATAGACATGTCCAAGAGAAAAACAAACATTAACAATATCAATAAACCTCTCATAGCATTGTCTAAGAGATTCCTTAGGATCTTTAACAAAATAGTCAAAGAGTCTTCTCTGTTGATAGAGGCGGTTCTTCTTGGTATCTGAATCTCCTTCCAGAAAGTCAACTATAGCATCCCAGGTAGCCTTTGCGGTTTTGCAGTGAAGCACCTTAGAATGAGTCCTCAGGTCAATAGCTGAAACTAGCATGGACATAGCTCTTCCATCAAAATCCACATTGATGCGGTCTGCATCAGTCCATTCACTTTCTAATTTCTTAACTTCAGCTTCTTCTCCTGCGGTTCCTGCACGAGGATTAGCTTTCATAGGAACATATGGTCCATCAGTAACCGCGGTCCACAGTCTACGATCACATGAAATCATGTGTTTCATCATCCTATCTTTCCAAAAGATAAAACTATCTTCATCCAGAATCGGTAAGTGATTTGAATTGGATGTTTGCATCATATGGGTGTTTGTGTTTGCCATTGGATCAGCACCCAAGCGGTTAAGCTTGTAAAAACAAGTTTGGTGGATATGCTCTGATACCACTTGTTGGTCCCAGAGGGCAACAAGGGTATAGAACCGCTAGAGGGGGGGGTGAATAGCGGTCCAAAACTTTTTTGAAAATACCCTAAAATCAACCGAGTACTTATCAGTTTGGCCAACTGCGGTTCAAAGCACAAGAACCGAACTGATAAAATGCACAGCGGAGTTTGCGGTTTGGCCAAATATGTTAGTTAAAGAGTTGGGAGGTTTGACTCGGGTTGAGAGAACACTATGATGCAACAGAATAGTTAAACTTAAAGTTTAAAGGAAAACACAATTCATCTTTCAGTCATTTCGTATATGGAAACAAGTTCAAGACCACAAACAAGAAAGATAAATATCAAGACAGAAAATAAAGATCCAACACACAAATTGAAGAGGTTCGTTCTTAAATGAACTACGTCCTCTACCTAGATGGTTAGTCTAGGATTTTCTAATAGCTATAAGACTTGTATTAATTTAGAGGAGGTTTTACAAGATGAATCTAAACTCTAAACAATAAGTCTAACCTAAGCTATAATAACAACCGGTGTTTTCGAAGTATATAATCTATGTGATCATATAAATCGGGTGTGTGTGTGAAAAGAAATCAAATGCTCTAAGTATCTAAATGATGGTTGAGCAAATGGAATTATTTCGGTGTAAAGGCTAAGTATGAATGGTTGTTAGGCTTAAGCTTTTGATGAAGAACTGGGTTTGCAATGGAGATGGTTTGAAGATTTGAATATCTGGGTTTAAACTCTTCAAAGCAAACTTGAATACTTGGGAATGGATCTCTTGAAGCTCAGCAACCTTCATTGTTGAATAATGAAGGCTATTTATAGGCAGAGCACCCTTGTGACCGTTGGGTAAAGATTTGAATCAAATCTGAAGGGTACAGTGCTGTCGAATTCCCATTGTTGAGCTGGCTGTCATTTTCGTCCTTGGTTTTGTCTTGTAGTCCTAGGTAGTTGTTGCACCACTACCTGACAATTGTCCTTTGTTGCAGAAAGGACTAACGGTAAACAATTCAAACTGATAGACAAACCGACATTCCTTGCAGAAACTCCAAGTTTAACTTAGAGTTATTTTGACATGACATAACAACATCCTTTTACGGTCAAAAAGGGAATGTTTGTCTAAGGAATAAATGACATTCTATAATTCTTCAATAACTGTTCTGCGGTTTCACCAAGCATAGGGGCGGTTTGAAGAATGATCTTGATGGGCGGTTTCATCAAACATGCAAACTGCAGTTTGATGAAATCTGAAGGGCTCCATGCTGGCGGTCTAAAGATGACGGCTTGAAGCACTAAACCGCTAATGATAAACCGAACTATACTCAGCCTAGATAACTAAAAATCTAGAAATGGACTTATCTAAAAAATGAAGTAGAACTTCATTACATGCGGTCCTAAAGTCCATAAAAAGACACGTGGCATGGATCAATCAAATTAAGGTGGGTGTACTAACAATGAATCCTAACAGGTGTCTTGATCA
>JAOWBW010001160.1:96350-150577 GCA_026119855.1 Campanula takesimana | reverse complement strand
TTTTTCTATCAGAATCTTCTACCCTTTTGGAAGAGGCAAGAGGTGTAAGTCCATTAATGTTTTTTGATAGCAGAGTTTCGTTGCAGCATAATAGCACACTTCTCGAAATGATAGTTTGTTTGAATTTTCAAACATTTTAAGGTTACAATGTAAGTGTTGGAAATCAATGATTTTTATATAAAATTAATGATTTCTCTTGTTAAACCTCTATAATCAGTGTCTTTTCTTCTGCATAATAGGTGCAGCAGAGTTGGTTCGAAGATAAAAAGAATAGAGTAGCAGCTAAAGTCACTTCTTCACTTATTACTGTCATAGGAGAATCTCATTTTGCCTCCGATGCTACAATGCGAAAGCGTTCGGTGAAAAGATTTTCAGTTACACCCCAGACTGATATTTTATCTTTCCTCTTTCCTCTTTCCTCAAGTACACAAAGAGCATTCTAAGAAGCTGATATATGTCAAAGGCCAAAGGTTTTTTCTCTTCATATTTCTCATGTGTGAAGTCGAAGTTTTTTTTTTATTATTTTTTTTGCTTTTTATTAGATGTGCACTTGAGTACCCCCCCCCCCCCAAAACCCAACCACCACCATTATATCAAGTCTTTTTGCTTATTTAATAAACCCATGATTTCTATTATGCAAATCGGTATTTTCAGACATAAAAACCATCTTGAATGCTCTTCTGTTATGGTACACTGCAACATCCCTATCCTTCCTGTCAATGTTATAATACTACCTCGGTTCGGAAATCTAGTCTCATTTGGTTTTTGATGGTCAACACAAATGAACTTTGACCAAGATTTAATCATCCAATGAAACTCTAAAAATTGTTAATGATTTATCAATGATAGTTGTTAAATGCACTTGAGTACCCCCCCCCCCCCCCCCAAACCCAACCACCACCATTATATCAAGTCTTTTTTGCTTATTTAATAAACCCATGATATTCTATTATGCAAATCGGTATTTTCAGACATAAAAACCATCTTGAATGCTCTTCTGTTATGGTACACTGCAACATCCCTATCCTTCCTGTCAATGTTATAATACTACCTCGGTTTCGGAAATCTAGTCTCATTTGGTTTTTGATGGTCAACACAAATGAACTTTGACCAAGATTTAATCATCCCAATGAAACTCTAAAAATTGTTAATGATTTATCAATGATAGTTGTTAAATTCCACTAGGATAAGTAAATTTAGATTAATCTTTAGTCAAAGTTCACTCGTGTTGACCTTTAAAAACCAAATGTGACTATCTTTTTTGTGACAGAGGGAGTATTACCTAGTGGGAGATGCCAATTATGTAATGTTATCCTTTATGGTTATTTACATTAAGTTAACTGTTGGACATGATTAATGTACATTAGTAGTCTTAAAAATTCTGTAGGTTGTGTAGGATGGTTGTTGGATTTGCTTAATGTATTATTTGGGTTCACTCAATGCCAATGTGATATTCGTGCACGCTATTACCCGTGACAGTTAGCTCTGCAAGGCCGTTCCGGTGAAATTTGGGGCCCTAGGCGAATTGTTTGGTTGAGGCTCTTAAATTTCTCATAGGCAACGAAACAACTCTCTCGTAATTTTACTTTTTTTCGCTATTCGTTTTTGTCGTTCTTTCTATTTTGATGTGTTTATTTCCGACTTTTCTTAGATTATAGTATTCTTGAACAATTGGACCCGAAATTTAACCGTAGTATAACAATGAGATTTGAAGAAATTCATTATAAAAATATTTAATGTTGAAGTTGAACAATTGGGTTTGGTATCTAATTGGGTTGAGATAATTGCTAAATAAAATTAAGAAAGGATTTGATAAGTTTCAACGAATTTAAAGAGATATCACACACAAAATTTAGTCATAAATGCAAATGATAAAAAAAAAATGTAATAATGTTGAAGTAAAGATTGTAAATAATTCATTAAAACATTTTTTTTAAAAAAAATAATCAAACTTGTTAATTGAATTTAGAAGAAAGGGAGAAAAGTTCAAACAAAGAGAATAATAAAAATTAAGCCTCAAAGCAGGGGGACCCACACATAATTAAAGGGGTGGCGGTGAACCCCTTAATCATAAAATGTATGTGGTTTAACGGTTAAGTTGTTGGAATTTTGAGCAATGTTTTATTGTGTATTTGTGCACCTCTCAAAAAATGCTCTAAGTCCGTCCCTGCTTCAGTGAATGGATGATTGCTCAAATTAGGATATTAAGAGGGAGAGTAAAGAAAATAAGTATACTTGGAGAGAGAGAGAGAGAAAAAAAGACTGTAAGAGCAGAAAATAAAAACACCACAACAAAGGTTCGATCTCTGGTTGATATGCTCCCAAATGATTTTCGGCCATGCACATTAAACACTATACCACACAGAAGACATGTTACATTGGTAAAATATGTTATATATACATAAAAACCAATAATTTGGGGCCCTGATTGGCCTTTTCCTCTTAGCGGAAAGTTGCTGAGTTATTTTATACGCAAAAGGCTCGAGGGCTAGCTGTCTCAATCATCCACAGCTCCGGGCATTTCCATCGTCAATGATTCAATCCAGCCACAATCGAGTAAAATTTCGGGGGCCCTGGGCGACCGTCTCACTCGCCTCCCTACAGGGCCGGAGCTCTTTATATAATCTTACATATAAGAGTCTCTCAATGTATAAGAAGACGGTGTGTTTATTTGTCTTATTTTTCAGTTTCTTAAATGTACTCTTTCCGTCCCGGTTTAAGGTTCTTAGTTTGACTATGCACGCTTATTAATAAACTAAAGCAAAAACAACGGAAATGAGTCAACCAAAAGTAGAGATTGAAGGATATAAATGTCCAAAATACTATTTATAAAACAAGTGGGTGAAAGTAAGTTAGTTAAGTAATGATTTTTTTGCAATTAAATGAACTTTTTGAGGGCAAGATTTTCTAAAGCACTATTCATTCTTTTTTCGTTTATGGAATAAAGCAACTAAGAACCTCAAACTGGGTCGGAGGGAGTAGCATATAATGACTTATTTTCCTTATTTGTTTAGAATGAGGTTTTGAGTTCTTATGTGTTTAACTACTTACATCATCTCATGTCATTAGAGAAGTGTGTCCACCTGAAGAGTGAACTACCTACTCCCTTCGTCCCAAACTTATCAATACTTATTTCCGATTTTCGTTTGGAGTGTCCCATACTTATTGTTACTTACTCAAAATGTTCAATTTTTGTCTCTCCTACCGACTCACAACAACTATCCACTAACTTATTTTCTCTTTTTTACCCACTCACAATACTTACTAACATAGTATTTTTTTTTAATTCCAGTGCACTCATTCTTAGTAGCAATAAGTATGGAACGGAGGGAGTATTTGTTTAATAGGTCCCATGATACCCTCTTTGTTGTCTTTCTCTGCTCAATCTTCCAGAGTGTCAATTGGCTTTAGGCTAAGTTACCACAACTAAGAAACTCAAGACAGATTAATTTTACGCTAAATCAACCTTTCCTATTGTCAATGTCTCATGCCTGCTCATTATTTACTTTTGGTGATATCACTTCTCACTCTGCTGTGCTATTTGGTTATGCCTCACTCTTTTTTTTTTTTTTTCCCATCTGGAATCTGTATGCTTTGATTTCCCACCTTTTTTGTACGGGTTTGTTTCTCATGAACGTCTTTTGTAAAATTTCTGCTATTTTTACCTTTTCTTCCCTCAACAAATATTTATGCAGGCGCTTAAATATGGACACGATAACTGGGTCAATCCACAACTAATCATTCCCAAACAAATATACATGGATAAAGTGGACTTTGATGCCATGATTAAGAGAATCCTTCATTCCTTATGTGCTCCAATTAAAACACAATAAAAAAATTTGAACAAAACATTTTTAAAATCCTAAATAATAGTACTTTCATTCATTAATCCATTTTAGCAACTACTTTCTTTAACATCATAATCTATAATCTATTGCATAGTACTAACTACTTTCTCCTTTTAACTACTTTCAAACATTTCCTTTCTCCCCACCTATTATCTACTATTACCACCTCCCTATCTAAATATTAATACCATCATTTCCATTATCTGGCTATTTCCACTCCATAAAAAGGTTGACGACACGGGTTTGTTTTGCAGCCTTGGCATCAGCTTCAGCTTCCCCTTCTTCTGCACGGATTGCAGCCTTGGCATCAGCTTCAGCTTCCCCTTCTTCTTCAGCTTCTCCCCCTTTCTCAGCTTCATTTTCTTCAGCTTTCCCTCCTGTTTTAGCTTCTCCTTTTTTTTCTTCAATCAAATCCATGATCTCCTTGATGGTCATTTCTGTAACAGTAAAACAACACATACAAAAATTCAGTGTTAGAAATATATTTAACAAGAGTCCAAAATTCTAAGTAAAACAGAGTAATTACCTTGAGGAATTTCATGAGAAAACCTATGATAAGCAGGGTCAATTTTCACATCCCATTTTGTAGCTGCCTGGTTGGTCATAAACTTGAGATTGAAATCTCCTTTCCCAAATTGATTCAGCATGTCAATCACTTTCGCATCTTGGGAAGCATAGAACTCGAAATAGACGCCTCTTTCCTTATCCTCCTGAGTTACAAACTCTGACTCAGGTTTCCCTTCAACCTTACGTGCCCAATTCATTTTCTGTGGTATAGTATAGCGCGTCCTCCACCCTTTCTCTTGTGCTCTCCATCTGATGTTGACCAGCACCAAGCCTTCTTTCACAGCTTCAGCCATGGGCTTTGCTTCCTTCAAAGCAAAAGTGAACATTCTTCTGATAGCAGCACTGGACATCATTTTTTGTGTTGTGGGGTGAAAGAAACAAGCAGCTGAGTTTGAGTTGTTGTATGAGGTGATTCATTGGGCTCAACCTCATTCTATATATACCCAAATTATTTACTAAAACAAGCCTCTGCTCCCTCATTGATCCCTCATTGATCCCTCATTGATCTTGCTTCTCCAAAAATAACAATGGATCTTCTTTGACAGGGAGGGAGAGAGGGAGGAGGGAACAAAGGCAAGGGTTCATAAAGGGTGATGAAGAAAGGCTGAGATGAAACTATGAGAGAAAGAGAGAGATAGGTCTATGCAAGTAGAGTATTAAAACCAAGAGGCGCCATAACTTTGAATTGTTAATGATAAGTATCCCGAAGCCGTTCATCTGTCCTAATCAGCAATGTAAAAAAAAAAAAAAAAACTCTTACTCACTCTGTCCCAAAATACTTGTAGTTCTAAAATTTTCACACAAATTAAGAAAAGCAATCAATCTAATGGATTAAATTACCCTTAAAATATTTCAAATACCTAGACAATTAAATGCTTTTACAATGACAATTACAATTATAAATAAGGATGTATTTGACAAACAATATCAAAGATATCTAGATAAAAGCAAAACTATAAAAATTTTGAGATAAATTTCAACACCTTAAACTACATGTATTATGTATTTTGGGATGGGGGGAATATATTGCAAAGAAATTAGAAAACCACTCAACCTTTGTCTATATGGTTTCGCGGCCCTGCCCTCCTTCAGTCTTGTCAATTGTCATTATCCAATCTCTCCAGCTTGTTTTAAAAAATGTCCATAAAAGTATTATTACATCCTGCCTAAAGTAAAAATTAATTTCTCTTTTGAAAATATAAAACATGAATAGAAAAATTACGGTCTCACATGTGAGACGAGTCTTGTTGAGAGAGTAAATGGTTCGTGCCCCTACGAATGAGGCGGGGAAAGCTCATTTCATCTCTTATCGAAACACGTCTCAATGTGTGAGACCGTCTCACACAAGACTTCCTCAAACATGAAATAGTTGGTGACAAATTATTTAGAGATAAATATTTTTTATAAAAGAATTAACATTTATTTTGAGGTTTAAAAAATTATTTTTTATTTATTTATTTTGGGATGAAGATAATACTCCCTCTGTCCCGAAAAAATAGTCTTATTTTGACTTTTTATGGTCAACAAAAATAAATTTTGACCAACCATTGGTGACGATCTAATCATTCTACTGAAATTCTAGAATTTGTAATTCATAAATCATTAAGTGATTTATCAATAACAATATTTAGAATTTCATTGTGTTCGTTAATTGACAAAAATATTTGATCAAAGTTTATTTTTATTGATCATTAAAAGTCAAAATAAGACTATCTTACTGGTGAGATAGAGGGAATACTACTTTTTGATTGAATTGATGAGTGTTGCAATTAAAAATAAAATTGGCTATCGATATTTTTTAAATGATATCTACTATTTACTTTTGGGTGGAGTTAAAAAATAATACCCCGTCCGTTTTTCAAAACGTCCAATTTTCATTTTAGGGACATCAGAAAATCTCTACTTTTCAGATAATTTAATGGCGAAAACTTAAATATAATCATGTAATTGTCTTTCCAAACATAAAATTTTGCAAGTATAAAGATACTAGTGAAAAAAATTTGGTAAAAAAATATAATTAACAAGAAAGTTTTGTCCAAAAAATAAACATTTATTTTGAGACAAAAAAACCTTTAAAAAAATGGAATGGGATGAAAAGGAACTATGAAATCCTGCATTTTACGGGACGGGTCGGAACGTCCCGAAATCTTCGCGGGACAGAAAACCCCGTCTCATTCCATCTCACCTCGGGATGTGGGATGATATAGGACAATGCGGGATAAGATGACGCTAATATTATAAAACTAAAATCTAACGGAGATGATGCAAAAACATTAAATTGAAAACATAAGATTAATCTTTTACAATTCAATAAGATTAAAACTTCTTAATTTCATAAATTAGTTTCATCAACACAAAAAGATAATGTATACTTGAAAAAAAAATACTAAAAATTAAGTGTTGAAATACTTTTATACGGGATTAAAATATACTATCTCATCCCGTCCCATTTATATGGCGGAACGATCTCAAATCGACGGCTCTTATGATCACAATGAAATTTTATAATTGTAATTGATCAAAGTTATCGTAAGTTTTGCAATTTCAAATGAGACAGAGGGAGTATAAACATATCGTAACATACATATTGCCTAAGTTCAAGCACGAATTAAAGAAATATTGTATAAGAAATATAATCGTTGTTAGAAATTGTGAGTAGAATAATTAGTTTGATTATAATAAGAGAATTGCTAGGGGCACAAAAGAATGTTATAAAAAGATGGATACAGAGTGAATTGACGATATTTTATTAGTTGCATCTGGAGATGAGCATTTCAGGCTTGAACCCGCGTATGAAGCGGAATAAAACTGGCCATTAGCCCGTGTATGAAGCGGACGGGCCAGACCTCGCTATTTGCAAACAGACAGGGTTTAGCCCGCGGGTTTGAAAACCTTTTTTGAAAACCTGTTTGGCCCGTCTGAAAATTGTTTTTTATTTGTTTTTTGATTTTTTGTCAAAAATACCCTTATTTCATCATTAAAATGGAGTATAAGTAATGTTTTAAAAAAAATATTCATGAAATGGAGTATGTTTAATATTTTAACAAATTTATTTATTAAATTCTAAACTTATTTCACTATTTTAATTTGCTTTAAAAATATACTAATATTATTACGCCATTATATTTTTACTAAACTATAAATTAAATTGTAATGTCTTTAATATATATATTTTTTTGTATATTTATGTATTTTCTCATATTTAAAAAAGAAAACCAAAAACTAAAACCTGTTGGTAAAATCTAAGGGTTTAAGGACCGGCCCCGCTAGGGACTTGCAAGAGGGCCGGAGGGCTCACACATCACGGGCGGGCTTAAGCTCGTTTACCCGCGAGTTTGAACAAACAAGGTCGGACTGGGCCGAGCTACCCTTATGCCCATCTACAGTTGAATCGATTGTGGACCCGCCACACTATAATAAAAATTACCAATTAAATAATGATACCTCACTTTGTAGAACGAATTTTGTGTCACTTTTTTTATGACTTTATATTTACCCTTATAATAAATGTTTAATTTGTTAATCTAAGTAAGTATTATTAAATGTTTATTTTGTGGTATTTAATAAATGTCAACTAAAACGGAAATAAACATAATTTATTAATACGATACCATGGATTAGTAAGTTGAGTTTGTATAATGTGACAAAATGGAGTACTACCTCTGTCCCTAAATGAGTGTCCAAATTTCATTTTAAGGGACACTGAAAATCTCATTTTTTTTTAACAATTTGGTAACAACGATTTATATAATCTTATAATCTCCTTTCCAAACCTTTAGTTTTGCACATATAAAAAAACCGGTGATTTTTTTTTTGAAAAAAAACGTTTAGGGAGAAAATTATGTTAAAAAAAAGACACTCATTTAGGGACAAAAATTTCTTGAAAATGGACGCTCATTTAGGGACAGAGGGAGTATAAGATATTTATAGAAAGGGAAGATGTGGTAAAGGTACGTACTTGCATCAATTCACCAAACAACAAAGGGGCTTCTTTTTTGTTTGAATTATGAGGGGAAATATGGTGAGTTTGAGTATGATCAATTGCTATTTAATTGGGGTTTTTTGTTGGGGGAACAAAAACCGAAGAAGCTCAACTCTATGCAGTAGGTAGTCCTACACTCATTACTTGATATAAATAATCCACAAATAAAAGGGTGGCTACAGTATCAAAACTAGTATAGTAGTACTACTATTACACTACTCACTCCTCCTGTCTTATTTACTTCCTCCGTTCCATCTTGAACTTCAAAAAAGAAATAGGCACAAGAATTAAGATGAGAATCTATATATTATAAAATATAGATAGTGGGATAGAGTGTTGTGAGTATAGAAAATGGGTAGGAGAGAGAAAGTGGGGTAGGAAATAGTTAGTGGATAGTTGTTGTGTGTATGACATGTAGGTCCCACTAAATCAAAAAGTATAAATAACTTTCTTTTTTGGGATTTTGAAGTTTAAGATGGGACGCCCAAAACAGAAATTTTTGAAGTTTAAGATGGGACGAAGGGACTCGACTAACTGTTTCCACACTCTGATTAATTAACAAAATGAAAGTTTCATTGTTTCTTAATGATTAGAGTATTAAAAAAAAAAAATGAAACACACCCTCTGTGTCCAATATAAAAAATTTAAATCGATCAATGAAATTCATAACTGCATAAATTATGAGACCATGTAGTAAGTTCATGATAATGTGCATATTATTTCGGACCGAGGGAGCACCTCTATCTGTATATGTTTATAGTTACTCCCTCAGTCTCAAACTTATTGCTATTTTTTCGGTTTTGAGTGTTCTACACCCAATCAATATAATCAAATTGAAAAACTCACTTTTTATAAAATCCCAAAACCCAATCAAATTCACGATTTAGGAAAAAAAAAAAACAATAAATAAGAAAAATAAGAAAACTCAATTTGTTTTAATTTGAGTAATAATTAAGGCTACTTTTAATTATTCTAATAAAATTTTTGAAATTGTTTTTGATACACTATTGTAAATAGTATTAATATCAATTTTTAGATTCACATTAACATAATTATAAGTTGCATTTATAATTGCTCAAAGTTCCCTCGTAGTAACAACGAAAAAAGGTGGACTATCTTTCTGGGACGGAGGGAGTAATATTTTATTGCCGATTGTTTTTTTTTTTTTTTTTTTTTTTTTACAAAAGGGTATAGAAAAAATGTTTAAAAAATTAAAGGTCCGTCCCTCTTTCTTTTACATACTCAACAAATTTTTATTATTTTATTCACAGAATTTGGCTAAAAATCCAGTCAAAACACAACTTTTCTTGTCAACTTTCCGTTAGTAACGTTTAATTCTGATGAAACCGTTAGAAATCTAATGATTTTGACGGTTTTGCTAACGGTTCCGGTTCGGTCTAGGCGGTTCACGGTTTTCAGAGGGGATGAACCGGAACCGGCTCGTGTTACAAACGGTTCCAGTTCACACGGTTCTGGTTTTCGTCAAGGTTCAAAGCCGTTTCGAGCTTTTCAGTTCCGGTCCGGTTCTGGTTCGAAGGAATATTAAAGACGGTTACATCAATAAACCACTAGGCTTTTTTATTTTTATTACTCCCTTCGTCCCAGAGTAAGAGTCCTACTTTCTATTTTGGTACGTCTCAGAGTAAGGAGGTTCTCTCTCTTACTTTACTTTTATACTCATAACACTTAAATCACTTCTATCATTTTTTAATTTCCGTGCATTTAAAAAATATGACTTTTACTCTGAGACAACGGAAGGAGTATTTTTTTTTTCCGGAGAGAATGGGAAGGAAATGGTTTGGGACCGAGTGAGAGAGGAAAAAGAGAAATTAATGGTGACGGTTTTGGTTGGGTGCATAACCCACGAGCCAGCCACTAAAATGGAGGCACAACTCTGCCACATGCAGTAGCAGTCCTACACTACACTACAAACTACACTACATTGATACGCAGAAAGTATGGGATACAGAAAAGTGCTGTAGGTGAATATCCTTGTGGCCCCCGCCCATACAATACCACACACTTTATCCTACTACTCCAGTCCAGTAGGAGTATTCTCTACTTCGTCTTTACCGTTGCCCTTTTTTGTCATTCTTTTTGCTTCTCCCTGTCATATGCTTAATTAACTGTTGGTTAGGGGGTCAGCGGTTCGGTCTGAACCACGGTTCGAAACCAAACCGAACCAAACTATGCGGTTTGGTTCGGTTTTTGAACATGAATGGTTCAGTTCGGTTTAAAAAATTCACAAACCACGTGGTTTGGTTTGGTCTGCGGTCTGACCCCTCCAAACCAACCAAACCGAACCGAACCAAACCGTTCTAAACCAAACCGAGGTCTGAACCGCGAAACCGAACCGCGAGACCGAACCGCGGAACCGAACATAGATTGACTATTTGTATTTGTATGCATCTCCTCACTCTCGCCTTTTCTTTCCTTCTCAATGTGGGAAAATTGAGCGAATAAATACTCCTCACAAACCCTTTTCAACCTGACCTATGCCTTTCAATACATCTAAATCAGTATTCCAGTTCTTGACACACCCAAACAACCCATCACTAAAATCCCACCTAGATATGTGCGAGACGATCAGACTTCCATCTCCGGCGATGGCGACTCCTTGCCGTCTGAATCTGTACGGTCATTGACCTTCACACCTTGCTCTTCGGTTCTTCTGTAGATTCCGATTTGGAAAGAGGGAAACTACACTCCGCTTGTTAGAAATGGGTGAAGATGCATTATCCGGCGGCGGTGGGGAGAACATAGCCATCTGGGTCGGCGACCTTCACAATTGGATGGGGGAGGGGAGGAAGATACAGATTTCCTTCCAGTCGATCTTGGTATTGGCGATGGCGGATGGCTTAGTGGGTTCAAAATCGAGGAATACCCATTTCAAATCAAGAACTTACATCTTCGAATTCAAGATTTTCGAGGGGTTTGGTGTTTGATTGTTATTTCAGTGATGTTTTTAGTTGTTTATGATTAAGCATTCTGAAAATTTACCACACAAACACATACATTTCCTTCCAGTCGATCCTGGGTTTGGCGATGGCGGATGTCTCGTTGATCGGAAATTTGCGATTTGGGGAAGATTAATTTGGTTGGTTGATTGCTTTTTCATTTGCCTTGTGAATTGCTTTTGCTTGCTGCTTGGGGAAGATTAATTTAGATGGAAAATTCAAATAAGAAAGAGAGAGGGTATAAGAGTGCTGCTATTGAGTAGGATATATTTTTCCCACATCGAAAATGAAAGAAAAGGAAAGGGGGAAGTGGATATAAATATGAGGTAGGGTGCTGCTATTGATAAAAAGAGTAAAACTTGCTAAATCAATTGGACCTCGGTCTGGACTTTGGTTTGGCTTGGTTTGGCTTCGGTTTGGACTTCGGTTTGAAACCGAGTAATGAACCGCAGTTTGAACCGTGGTTTGAACCGAACCATGCAGTTTGGTTTAGTTCGGTTTTGAGGTTTTTGTGGTTCAGTTCGGTTTGGAAAATGACCAAACCGATGACTAGCGGTTTGGTCTCTAAAACCCCCCAAACCGAACCGAACCGTTTACACCCCTACTGTTGGTACTCCTTCAATCTCAAGTTTCAGATTAAAAGTACTATCTTTCATTTGCACGGAGATTAAGATATGGTGGAACTAATGTAAGTTTTTTTTTAGTGTAAAAATAAAGTAGGTGAGAGAATGAGTGAGAGTGAATAGTAAGTTGACATGATTGGTATTGTAAGTATAAAAGTAAAGTAGGTGAGAGAATGCGTATGATGAATAGTAAGATTCTTTGCTATTTTAGAAAAATGACTCTTAATATGGGACGTACCAAAATAGAAAGTAGAACTTTTACTTTGAAACGGTGGGAGTAGTACTTACTAAACTTACATTTCTCTAATCAATAAAATAAAGGGAAGGGATATTGCTAGGGATGGCAACGGGTCGGGTTTCGTCAAAACCGAACCCGAACCTAATGCCAAAAGGTGTGACCCGAACCCGACCCGATCCGAAGCGTACAAAATTATATAATTTTTAACTTATATTTGCTTGAGCCCAATCTATGTATAAGTTTAAATTTTAATTAGTTATAGAAATTAGTTTAAAATCATCAAACCTCACTAAAAAACAACTATAAAAATAAATTGCACAACATATGATATGATTAACTAACATAATATCTTGACTTTGTACATAAGGGTGCGGGTCGGGTCGGATCACGACGGGTCAATATCAAAACCCGAACCCGACCCTAATCCTGCTCGGGTCATGAAAATTACAACCCAAACCCTACTTTTTCGGGGCGGATCACCTTCGGGTTCGGATCGGGTTCGGTCAAATTGTCATCCCTATATATTTCATTTAGGGATGACAATTCTACCGAACCCGATCCGTATCCGAGACAATCCGGTCCGGGATGGGTGGGTTTGATAACAACTTTTCAAAACCTGGCGGGTTCGGATACGGTTCGGTAGCTTCATGAGATCCGTCCCTATCCGACCCGTATCTGACCCGAATAGTATTTATATTAGGCTATTTACTATTTTATCCTTTCAATCATTATTACGCCCGGGTTCAGTTTGAACATGTGATTTATGAACTGTGGAAATATAGGTTGGGCTAAATATAGGTTGGGCTAAAACTCATGGCAATGAAAGAGATGGGTCAGGCCAAAAAAATAAAAAATAAAAAATAAAATAAACTGGGCAGACGGTCGGATACAGACGGGTTCGGTACAAGCTACGGTTGCCTCGGGTCGGATACATGTTTTGCAATATACGGACCGTATTCGACCCGTTGACATCCCTAATTGCATTACAATAATTGTTCATCTACTACATCTTATATAAATTTACAAAATTGTCCTTTCAAATTTTATGGAAATATTGAAACACTTTAGTAAGTGATGCTGCCAAAAACGTGTCGGATCAGCCCTCCGTCTAGCGGTTCGGATAAATCCAGCAATGAGATCTCCCCACCCGGATCTGCACACAATGAACAAAACGTGAACTGCGCCGGGGCTTCACCGGCAAAGGCCCTCCGGCGTGAGAGTAAGAATATGGGTGATTGGAAATAGAGAAATCAATTGACTAATTTAGAGCCAAAAGTTCATTACCCTTCTCCTGTTGTGAGGACCTGTTTTTATAGGCGCGGGTGAATGAGTCCTAACTTGTTAGAGAAGCTAGGATGCCCGTGTTGATGTAGGACTCGCATTCCTCGGAGATAGACTCCGGATAAGGATGGATGATGTCCTGTTATCTGGTATAAGAGATATCCTTGCTTAGATAAGGATCTTCACTGTTAGAGTTGTAATCAAACTCTGTAAGTGGACTCCCGTGAGTAAGGAAGATTATTGGTGTATGTCGGCTCGTAATCCAACTCGGCTCGCCCTGGAGACCGGCTAAGGATTGGGCCTCTTGAACTCGGCCTAGGCAAGGGCTGCCTGTTTGGTCTGATGTATCTCGGCATATAAGATTATGGGCTTCTTAGGATGGGCCTTAGGGTATGTGAGCCCAGAGTTTATGGGTCCCCATTAACCAAGTCGGTTTATGTCGTTCAGCGGCCCCCGAGTTTCTATCTCGGCATGCCGAGTAGGAACTGTGCCCCTTGTACTTGCTCTGCGCTTCATTTATTGTTGACTTGACCTGTAGCCGCCAAAAATCCTCTTTTGCTTGGATTTGCTGACATCACTGTAGATTTGATACAGGTGGAATCATTGCTCTTCTTGGAAATCAAATGCTTCATTAATTGCATTCCAATTATGAGTAGTATTGATAAACTCCCCACCCCCTCATATTCCAGGGGTATAAATAGATGGTCTGTCCATTGGTTACCCTCTATCTTACCTTCATCCTCTAGAATTCTCCAAGAACATCCCAAATTTTGCGAAGAATTCCAAGATGGCTCCAAAGAGGAAATACGATGATGCGTTCCCGGAAGAGGTGAGTACAGAGTCAGAAAATCAGGTTGGGAATTATGATTCTTCGAGTGGCGATGGTTCAATGTTTCCATCCAAGAAACGTTCCTCTTTTCCGGCGGAAGAATCACCGTCCGATAGTAATGGCGAATACTCGGAGCCGGACCCCGATGATGAATTTTCCGACGATGCTTCTGATGCAGAAAAGTCAGAGGATGATGATGATGAAGATGATAGTGAGGATGATCCCGAACCCATCATCATTAATGAATATGGGTACGATGGAGACGTTGAGTGGGAGGATGATGAAGACCAAGATCAAGATTGTAATCTTTCTTGAATCCTTAGTTAGGATGACTCAGTAGTTTCTTTTTCCTTTTTTGTATAGGCCAGGCCCCGGCCTCATTGTGGGGGTCTTTTTGTTATATATATATATATATATATATATATATAATATATATATATATATATATATAATATATATAATATATATTATATACTGGGATTTTACCCTTTGTCACCTTGGTTCTGATTGTGATTTGATTTCATAGCTTGAACTCCCTGCATCTCACATGACCTCGAATTTTTCTCATTAACACTACCTTTTTCATGATGTCGCCTTAAAGTAATGCCGATCACCTGATCTTAGTTGACATGTCGGCATGGAGGGCATTTGTATCTGTCGTTCAACCATGACTTCAATCACTGCCCGACATCGACCTACCCCTAACCTTTTCTCATCTCGGTCTCGTCTCATTCTTTGATACCACTAAGGATGTCGGTCCATAGCTGTGGTGTCGGTTACGCCCATGTGCTGAACTCTTCAATGTCGATCCAGACGTCCGAAATGTTTGTGTTTTTCGAAGCCGACTGGCCTTCCTGCTGTAGGTCTCAGTTTGCCACGTGTCGATCTAGCATTGGCAGTCTGCTCGTGCTTTTCAAACGGCGGTTGGGTCACTTCAATCGTTTGTCTTCCCCTTATATTGATTGGTGCACGTGTCCTGGTGATGGGACATTCACCTCGAAAACGTGGCCCATTAAATGTGAATCATGATGGGTTAGTGGGAGTACGTGCAGCCCATGGGTTGCGGGCCAGATCCGGGTTAAACCCGGGTCCATAATTTTTGACCCGCCTATATACACTCCAAAATAACCCTTGAAAATATCCCATTTTCAATTTCTCGCCTGCGTAGTGTAACTGCCGCCGACGAATCAACCGATAACTCTGTTTCTGCTTCGATTAAAGTGTTTAAGGCGGCCTTTCGACTAGCTCCCTTCGATCCCTTTCCATTTTTAAGGTATTTTTCACCCTTACTTTTGTTCATTTTCCATAGTTGGGGTTCTGGGCGTTTCTTTGAGGGTTTTACTGTTTCGCCCGCCATTGCTCCTATTTAGCTATATTTTTTGAACTTTCACCTCTTTCTAATGTCTGGTCCTCCGACTTCGGGTGAAAATCCCTTGTATGGTTTCTATCAAAGAAACAATAGGATTTATATTAAATCAAATGGGCATTGGAATATGCTGTCGTTATTAGCCGTGGCAGATATCCTGTATTCGAGGGGTCACCTAGGGAAGATCTGAGGTATCCATCTGGCCTCTATGCCCCGAGGGTTAGGGAGGAGGACGATGCCGATATGATTGTTTTCGATAATAAAGATAAGGTCCTTGACCATATTTATTTATTCTATGTAAAAGACAAATCCTTGATTCGATCTCGTCTTGAGGGTGCAACCTCCTCGGTCCCAGTAGTCGATTCGGGGGGGGGGGGGGGGAGGATATGGCCTTATCAAGGTTTCTCGATGAGTCTAACCCCTCTGCTTCTTCTACATGTATGGCCGGGGAGAGCACTTCCGATAGGATAGTGGACCGCTTTGATGCCGGTGTTTCCAGGCCGAGACGTGGTGCCAGTGTTAAGACGACTAGTAAGAAAATGGGGAAGTCAGGTCCCGCTATAGACAGACATCCCAAACCTGGAGACGAGATGTTAGAAGATCTGTACTCCGATATAGAATAGATCGTGATGAATATCGCTTGTATTATAGTAAAGCCGTTCCTTTGGACACCGATGGGAAAGCCCATAATTTCTATTATGATCAGGCAGTCGTTTCGTTTTTCTTCAAGCAGTTTTAGCTGGGTTTAAGGCTCCCTCTTAATCCCTTTATCAACGAATTCCTAGAGTCTTGGGAGATCGTGCCGGCTCATATCGATGCCAATGCCATTCGATATTTGGTCAGTTTCATTATATTGTGCCGTAGTCTTAACTTCGAGCCTTGTATGTCTGCTTTTGATCATTTTTTCAACGTGAGTTTTAACAAGGCTACGAGGACTCTGACCATTAAGTCGGACTCTACCAAACCCAAAATCATCTCCCCTATTTCTGGCACCGTCAGTAAAGTGTCCGGGTGGAACGCCCATGTGATTAGAGTAGAGTCCCGTTTTGGATGGGAGTTTTCTGTTCCGGATTATGTTCCTTGTCGTCCTACTGAGATCCATAAGCCCGCATGGAGCGACGACCTGATCGCCAAACTTGAGGAATTTTCTAACCTTGGTACCCTGGATTGGAGTGAGCTGGAAAGAGATCCTCGGTACTATGTCCAAGCCGGGTTGATGAAGGGGCCTCTTGACGGCGTTGTGCCCAAGGTGGATGTTTTGCGGGGGAATAGGTTTCCTGATTGGATTGTCCACCCAAACTTTGTTTTTCTTCATGAGTGCTTGCGTTGTCAAGAACAGAACAAAATTTGTCTTAGGGCCGAAGACACGATTGACTGTAATTATCAAACCTTGTTCTTTTTTCCTTCATGATTTTTATCTCGTCTCGGTCTGATATTTATCTTCTGTGCAGTTTTGACCATGGAATAAATAAACGAGATTGAGATCGATGAAGTTGATCCTGTTGAAGCGGCCAGGTTGAAGAAGGAAAGATCGAGGGCCGCTGCCTTGGAAAAACGTCATGCTGATATGGACGCTAGGCAGGCGTTGCTCCAAAATAAAGAAGCTTCAGCGGTTCCTCTGTCGGACCGAGTCACCGAGGAGGCTGGTGGGGGTACCGAAGAGGTAGTCCCCGAGACCGAGCAAGCCCCTTCAGATAACCAGACTGAGAGTCAGGACCAGGGTCAGGACGCTCAGGACACGACCGAGGTGGAACAGGGAGACGTTCATGGTCGCCCGAAAAGGGCCAGGGAGGTCGAGACCCGTGATCGGTCCGCAAAGAGGGTGGCTCCTACCCCTGACTCAGCTTCTGCCCCCGTTACTTCTGATGACGAGGTGAAACGTTGGGTGGAGCGTTTTGGTGAAGTCTTCATCCTGTCGGGCTTGGACGTGTCGGTTCGGTCTGGTCTTCCACTTAAGAAGGGAGGCCCAGTGATAAAAAGGGCTATGAATGCCGATACCATAGACAAGCTGGCTACCGAGAGACTCACCTCTCAACAGATGTTGAACCGCAAGGACTTGATACTTAGCGAGGTACTATTTTTGGTTATTCCGGCTTCTTTGCACTCTCCATCCGTTTGCTCACTTTTCCTTTTTGGCAGCTTGCTTCCCTTGCACAGGTCGATTACACCATGTATCGACAAGTCTACGAATCTTTGAAGGAAAAAGAAGCCGAGGTGGGAAAGCTCAAAGATCTTAACGGTGATCTTAATGGTAGGGTGATTGCCTTGGAGAAGGAAAAGGCCTCTCTCGATACTCTGCAACGTCAGGCTAAGGCCGAGTTGACTACTTTGAACGAATCTCTGTCGTCTTCAAGAGCCGATGTCGAGGAAGAAAGGAAAAGGGTTGAGATGCTCGCTGTTGAGAAAGCCACGGCTGAGGAAAAACTTGCCCTGTTGGAAGACTGATATGCCCGTTTGGAGGAGAGCGTGTTGGGAAGGGAGAAAGCCACTGTTGAAGCTTACAAGAAGGGGCCCCAATTTAGGGAGGATTTGAGCGACCGTGTCGGCACGGTATACAATGATGCCTGGTCTAATTTGACTCGTCTTCTCTACATCGATCCGGAAGTTAACGTGCCGTTGGAGAAATGTGATCGTCTTTTCCAGCAAGATGCTTATAGTGTGGAGGCAAGGGCGGCTCACTCTATGGTCCCATTTTCAGAAGGCGCTCTAAGGATCATCAAGGCTCGGGACCGAAAGGCTAACAGGCCCGTTTGGGGCCCACCAGAATTGGATCCTAATAACTTTGAAAAGCTTTTGGAAAGAGCCGCGGCGGATGCCAATGCAAGTGTGGATTGATGTTGTTTTTGTGATGTAAGGCCGGTGGGGCCTCTTGGTACAATGTTTGTTTTATTGCAGTAAGCCGGTTTGGCTAGAAACAATCAGTTTTTTTGTTTAGTATTTGTATGCCGGGGCCCAGCGTAGTCTGGGGGGCGTAAACACTTTTCTTTTGTAAGGACTTGTTTACCTCGGAGCGAGGTGTAAACCCTTTTTCTCAACTGTTAGGTAGTCAAGTGTTATCTCATCATTTGATCAGGTTATTTTATCTCGGTTTGAGACGTCAACACTGAAATGAGATGTGTCGATCGGGTTAGGCTGTGACACAGGCCGTGGTCGCTCATCGCTATAGGCCGTGACGTCATAGTGTTAACTAGTCTCAAATTGTTCACAGGGATTCGGACGTCATAGTCCTGCCCAAATTTGAGAGGACTAGCTGTTAGAACTAGGCTCAAATTGCAGGCCGTGGTAGTTCACCATTATGGGCCGTGACGAGCGTTAGGATCTCAGATTTGTTAACTTATGACTAGTCTCAAATTGTCGAGGGAGCTAGATGTATTAATCTTAGTCCAAATTTGAGAGCACTGGCCAGTAGAGCTAGGTTTAGAATATAGCCGACTGAGGCTGTCTGTAGGCCGTGGTCGTTCACCGTTATGGCCGTAACGAGCGTTAGGGCTCGGTTAGTTTGAAAACTAGTCTCAAATTGTCAGGGATTCAGACGTCATAGTCTCGCCCAAATTTGAGAGGACTAGCTGTTAGAATTAGGTTCAACTTGTCATTTATTGAGACGTTTTAGCCTTTTCTCTGTAACACGCTATGCGCGCCGTGATCGTGCTTGTCGGTACGGCTAAGAGGTTCGGTGTAAGTGCTCTTGATGATGACCTCGGCATTGCTAAGTATGCCTTCAATTATGTAATCTTACCAGTAAAATCAACGTAATGAATGGAAACTTTTGCTGATAAATTTCAAAGAAATAAATGTCTAAACTAGGAGTGTTTAAAACTATAAAGGGAAAAATCTATTCTAGAAAGCGATAAAATTATTGAGAGTGCCGAGCTGTTATTGATAGTATTTCCTCAAGTGTTCCGAATGCCATGGGTGTTTAAGCTCTTTTCCTTCCGGAGTTCTGAGCATATAGGTCCCTTCTCTGATAACGTGAGTGATGATGTAGGGGCCTTCCCAATTCGGAGAAAGCTTATTTTGTTGAGCCTTCAAATGTGTCGACTCAATCTTTTTGAGCACCCAGTCACCGACTTCAAAAACTCTTTTCATTACCTTGCTGTCATGATAGGCCTTGGTCCTCTGCTTATAGTTTATCATTCTGAGTTGAGCCGTCAGCCTTTTTGCTTCAACTAGGTCTAGGTCTAGGAGTCGGTTATACTCATTGACCACCTCGTCATAATTGGACACCTTGAAGGTAGGTAGGGCCATCTCTGCTGGAGCCATAGCTTCTGATCCGTAAGTTAACGCAAAGGGTCTCCCCAGTCGGCCCCCGAGTGGTTGTACGAACTGCCCATAACTCAAGGGGAAGGTCGTCCAACCACTTTCCTTGACTTCCCTCAAGGCTCTTGGTTAGGGCCTTCAGTATTAACTTGTTTGCTGCCTCGGCTTGTCCATTGCCTTGGGGATGACTGACTGATGACTTTCTGTGCTTGACCCCTAGTCTGTTTAATTCTTCGGTGAAGGCGTCAGAGAACTGGAGTCCATTGTTGGTCATGATGGAATGTGGTATGCCGAACCGACACTATATGTATTCATGGATGAAGTTGATGGCATTCTCCTCTGCGATTTTAGGCAAGGGCTTAGCCTCCACCCACTTGGTGAAGTAGTCGACCGCCACAATTACGAACTTGTTGCTTCCCTTTGCCAAGGGAAAAGGTCCGATGATATCGACTCCCCACATGTCAAACGGCCATGTCAGTATGATAAGACTCTGTTCTACAGGTGGCATCTTTGGCAGGTCCGAGAAGCGCTGGCATTTGTCGCACCTCTTTACGTAGGCTTGGGCTTCTTCTCTTAAGTTGGGCCAGTAGTAACCAAGAGTGATTATTTTATCGGCAAGAGTTCTGGCCCCCGGGTGTCCTCCGCAAACTCCTTCATGTACCTCGGCCAGGATTTTCTCAGTATCTTTAGGGTAAACGCATCGTAGGAGAGGCCTGGAGAATGACCTTCGATATAGAATGTCGTTCCAGACTATGTACCTGGCCGTCTTCTTGTTTATCGTTTTGGCCTCTAACTCGTCTTCTGGTAGCCTGCCCTTCTCGATGTAGTCCTTGTAATCATCAATCCAGGTTCTCTCTTCGTCATCTAGAATTAGGATTTCAAGTCTTTCCTAAGCTGGCTGGTCGGCATAGATGATAAGCGGATTGATTTTTTCTGATGTGGCCATCTTCGACAACAAGTCGGCCTCCAGGTTGTGTTCCCGTCCTACTTGTCTGATTTCCCAGAACTCCAAATTCTTGGTGAGATTTTGGACGAGGTCCCTATACTTAGTCAGCATGTGATTCTCAGTATTGTACTCGCCCTTCACCTGGTTTACCACTAGTTGAGAGTCGCTGTAGGCCACCAGTTTGGTCGCACCAAAGCACTTAGCCCTTTCTATCCTTAAGATCAAAGCTTCGTATTCTGCCTGGTTGTTCGAGGCTGGGAATTTAAACCTGATGACGTCACGGGCCACATGTTCACCGCCCGGGCTTGTTAAGTATACCCCGGCTCCACTTCTTCCTTTTGTTGTTGATCCATCTGTGTACGAGATCCAACAGTCTTTAGGTAATTCTTCTAAGGGCTCTCTGTCCATGGGAAACTTCCTTTTCCTTGTTGTCGGTGTATGTTCCCTGGAGAACGCGGTCTCCACTAGGAAATCGGCCAAGGGCTATGCCATCAGTGTCTTCCTTGGCTTGTAAGTGATGTCAAATTCAGTTAACTCAATGGACCAGTTCAGCAATCTGCCCGAGCTGTCCATCTTGTGGAGTATCTTTCTGAGCGGCGTGTCGGTATAAACCGTGATGGGATGAGCCGAGAAGTATGCCCTTAGTTTCCGGGCAGCAATGACTAATGCATATGCTATCTTCTCGGCATTATAGTACCTGCTCTCTGTATCTGACAATGCTTTACTTATATAGTATACCGGCTTCTGAATTCCATTATCTTCTCGTACTAACACGGCCGCCACGGCTCTGCCTGTTGCTGCAAGGAATACGGAGAGTGTTTCTCCCATGATCGGACTGCTAAGCAGTGGGGGGAACCCAAGTATTCCTTTATTCTCCGAAACGAATCTGAGCATTCTGGGGTCCACTCGAAGTCCTTGGTTCCTTTCAGGGCTTTGAAGAAAGGCAACGATTTCTCTGCCGATTGGCGATAAATCTCCCCAGGGCGGCCACCCTGCCATTCAACCTTTGAACCTCTTTGACACACGTCGGCTCTTTCATGTCGACCAAGGCCTGTATCTTCTCTGGATTTGCCTCGATGCCTCGTTGGGATACCATGAAACCGAGGAACTTACCCGCCGTGACCCCGAAAACACATTTACTCAGGTTGAGTTTCATGTCGTTCACTTTCAGATTTCTTATAGTCTCCGCTAGGTCCGGGACATGGTTTCCCGACTTGGTTTTTATCACCATGTCGTCAATATAGGCCTCCATGTTCCGTCCGATCTGGGACTTGAACACCTTGTTCACCATCCTCTGATAAGTTGCGCCGGCATTCTTGAGGCCGAAAGGCATCATCACATAGCAATAGATCCCTCCTGCTGCTTGGAAGGCGGTCTTTTCGATATCGTCATCAGCCATTTTGACCTGGTGATACCCAGAATAAGCGTCTAGGAAGCTTAAGGTTTAGTGCCCAGCTATGGAGTCGACCAACTTGTCTATTCTGGGTAGAGGGTAGCTATCCTTGGGACATGCTTTGTTGAGATCTGTGAAATCGAGACACATTCTCCACTTGCCGTTCTGTTTTTTCACCATTACGACATTAGCCAGCCACTCGGGGTATGTCGCTTCTCGGATGATGCCGGCCTTCGTCAAGTTATCCACATCGGCCTGTATTGCTTGTTCTTTTTCTACAGAAAAGACCCTTCGTCCTTGCTTGACGGGTTTGAAAAAACTGTCCACCTCTAATTTGTGGAGAGCAATGGCCTCTTTAACTCCAACTTCCAAGCAAACACGTCCAAGTTGTTTTTGAGCAGGCTGATGATTTCTGCTCTTTCTTCTGGTTGGAGTTGTTTTCCAATTCGTACTTTCTGTTCTGGGTAGTCGGGGTTGATGACGACCTCATCCAACTGATCGACTGGTCTTAGCTCGGGACCGTCCCTGAACTCCAAGGTTTCCACGATGATTTGCTTTACTTTTTCCTTGTCTTTGCCTTCTAGGCTAAAATTCTCCATATCTAGGAGTTTGTCAATCTCGTCATCCATGTGGGTAGGTATTGTGGCCCCCGAGCTTGGGACGAGGGCGAGGTCTGATCCACTCGGCTCGTCCGAAGCTGCGTTCATGGAGATACAACCGAATCCCTCCATACCATATGTCACCTCGGTCCCTTTGATGGCGTCTTCATTATCCAGCACGACCCATTCCTCAGGTAGATCCACTGTTATCACGCCGATGTTAGGGGCTGATGTGGTGACCGTGGTCGACCTCGATATAGTGACGTTTCTTTCTGGGGTGTCAATTTCCATCTTGGTTTTTGCTTTTCTTGATCTCATCACGTGCTCTAAGAAGTGTTTGGGGTTGCCAAGGACGCAGCCGACGCCTTCTGGGGTTGGGAATTTCACCCTTTGGTGAGGGAGGGAGGCAACCATTCCCAGCTTCCCCTGACTAGGAGAGCCGAGGATGGCATGGTAGTCACTTGCCAAGTCCATGACTATGAAGGTGATTGTTGCCGATGTTTTGTAGGGGTACTCACCGACTTCTAGTACCAAGTCCACGGTTCCCTTAGCCTCGCCTTTGTGATTTGTAAATCCCTCTAGTCTCCAATTGTAAGGGGTGAGCATGGTGTCTGGTAACTCCATTTCCTTGAAGGTTCTGTAATAGAGCACGTCTTTAGCGGCCCCAGAATCTATTAAGAGCCTTTCCGACTCGCAGTTGTCGATTCGGCCTGTGATGACCAAAGGATGCTCTCTCATGGCCTTGTTTCCAGCCAGCTCGTTAGGGGAAAAACTAATCACTTCTTCCCCTTTGTGAATCCAAGGGGGGATATGGTAAACCTTGCTTAGCTCATAGATCTGCTCTTTTAACTTGGTGTTGGAAGGGATTTCCTCCCTAATTACCCCAATTAGTTTTGCCTGAGGCAGCCTGTCTTCGCGGTCATCTATTTTCTCATCTTCTCTCGGACGTTTGTTGTCCTTCTTAGCTAGGTATTCATTTAGTTTCCCCTGAGCGGCCCACCTCTGTAGTATTTTCTTTAGGGCAAAGCAGTTATCCCTCTCGTGCCCGTTATCTCGGTGGTAGGCGCAGTACTTACTGGTGTCTCTTGGGAACTTCGGGTTATCTTTAAGGGGTTTTGGATTTGGGAGATTCACCAGGTTCATGATCTCGGAAATCGGTTTGGTAAGGGGGGTAAATACCTTAGTCGGTCTCGTTCTGTTCTTCCCTCGGTTACCACTTCCACTGGTGCCTTGGACCGAGCTAGGAGTGAGTGGTCTACGTTCCCCTTCTCGGTCTCGATCTCTGTATCCGGACAACAGCTTCTTTTTCTCCTCAGCAGTGACTGTCGCGTAGGCCATCTGGTACAGCTCAGACTTTGTATGAGGCTCTCTTACCGACAACTCATAAGTGAGCTCCTCTGATCTCTGCCCATTATAGAAGCACATTATGATTTCCCTGTCTGTAAGTCTCTCTTCTATTGAGTCAGCCAAGTCTTTGAACCTATTGTAAAAGTTCATAGTCGACTCGTTCTTTCCCTGAACTATGTTTTCCAGGTCCGACAATCTTTTCTTTCTAGCCTCGGCCGTGGCGAAGTACTCTAGGAAACTTGATTTTAATTTGGAAAAGGAGTTGATGCTTCTTCTCTCCAAGTCCATAAACCAAGACCTAGCTGCTCCAACCAATGTACTAGCAAAGGCCTTGCAAAGTACGTCGTCTTTGTTGGAAACCAAGGCCATCATTCCTTCAAAAGATTGTAAGTGGTCCATGGCATCTGTACTGCCGGAATACTTGTCCAGGTGGGGAAGCTTCAACTGGGGATTGGGTGGAGAATCTTTTATCCACTGAGCAAACGGAGGCATTGCATCGTAGTCGGTTTTCGGCTTCCTCTGCCCCTGGTTCATCTCTATGTTGTCCATCCTCTCCTGCAAATCCAGTATGATCTGCTCACTAAACCCTGAGCTGCGATGGGAGCTTCTTGGCCTGTCTCTTTCTCTGTCTCGTCCTCTTCCAACAACACGACTTGTGTCTGGATCATCACGAGGTCGTCTAGGAGGGGTATGACGAGGTGGCTCCTGTCTAGGCGAGACTTGATCTTGATTTTGCCATCGCCGCCTTTCTCCCAGAAATCTCACATCTGGAGATTCTGCCTCCTCCTCTCTCCTACGGTTTATTTGATCCCTCAGATCCCTTCTGTCAGGATTAATGGAACCAAACTGATGCTGCCAAAAATGTGTCAGATCAGCCCTCCGTCTAGCGGTTCAGATAAATCCAGCAATGAGATCTCCCCGTACTGATCTGCACACAATGAACAAAACGTGAACTGCGTCGGGGCTTCACCGGCAAAGGCCCCCCGGCGTGAGAGTAAGAATATGGGTGATTGGAAATAGAGAAATCAATTGACTAATTTAGAGCCAAAAGTTCATTACCCTTCTCCTGTTGTGAGGACCTGTTTTTATAGGCGCGGGTGAATGAGTCTTGTTAGAGAAGCTAGGATGCCCGTGTTGATGTAGGACTCGCATTCCTCGGAGATAGACTCCGGATAAGGATGGATGATGTCCTGTTATCTGGTATAAGAGATATCCTTGCTTAGATAAGGATCTTCACTGTTAGAGTTGTAATCAAACTCTGTAAGTGGACTCCCGTGAGTAAGGAAGATTATTGGTGTATGTCGGCCCGTAATCCAACTCGGCTCGCCCTGGAGACCGGCTAAGGATTGGGCCTCTTGAACTCGGCCTAGGCAAGGGCTGCCTGTTTGGTCTGATGTATCTCGGCATATAAGATTATGGGCTTCTTAGGATGGGCCTTAGGGTATGTGAGCCCAGAGTTTATGGGTCCCCATTAACCAAGTCGGTTTATGTCGTTCAGTAAGATATTTTATTAACTCAAATTCTACTTAACCACTACATTACCTTATTAAAAATACAACTAATCTTGAATCTGACATTTTTTGTTTTCAAGTTTCTTAAGTTATTTAATCTCTATTTGAGGATGGTTACCTTATTTAATTTTGTTTGAGGATGCTTACCTTTTTTAATAATGAAATAAATTACTAGTGTAAACATTTTTTTTCCTTTTACTAAATTATTCGCTTTTACTATTATTTTTAAGCACTTCATTGGTCTAATAAAATAATAAAATTATATGGAATACATTCCGTTCATTCATTTTTTATTCTACATAATATTTAAAGATCTTATAGTTTTGGCAACATATTATTTAGTATTTCCTTATGCAAAAATATTTATTAGTGAATCTGCCTTTAGTTTAATATTTATATCAAAGCATAACAATAACAATTTTTAAGTGTACAAACATAGTATAATATAATTTTTTTAATACTCGGTAAAAATATTAAATAATGAATCCACCATTCAAAATTTTATACATCAATTGAAATTTTTTTGGTTAACGTATACTCCCTCCGTTCCACCACAAGTGCTACTAGAATTGTAGGCGCAATAATTATGAAAAAAAAAAGTAAATGTGTGGTGAAAAATGAAGAGAGATAATGAGTGGGGTAAATAGTAGTGTTAGTTGAATAAATTATGTGGTGAAAAATGAAGAGAGAGAATGAGTGTGGTTAAATAGTGGGGTTGGTTGAATATAAATATAATAAAACATTTCTTTTTTGGGCAGTAACACTTGTGATGGGACGGACCGAAAAGGAAATTAGTAGCACTTGTGGTGGGACGGAGGGAGTATAGTTTCTTCACCACTTCATTTATCTTTTTTTCTCTTTCCCTTTTTTTTTTCTATTTATATAAGACCCAAACAATAATAATTTATAATTAATATACATAAAAATATTAAAAGTAAAGGTAAAAATAATTATTTGTATTTATTTAAATATAATTTCATATTTATTTTGAAGTTTCTTGCATATTTATGTTAACATTATTATAATTAATACTAGTACGCGTGCCCGTGCCGATGGCACGATGACAGTACAAAATCATGGTAGTTCTTGCGTGTATAAGAATCTATATTTCTTAATCAAAACCAATCATAAAATCTAACTCCAATGAAAGAGAAAAACTACCACAATTTACTACCATTGCTGCAGTTGAATGAAGTTTGTATATGAACATAATAAGCACCCTCCTTCAACTTACATTCATCTTAAGTACATCTTCATACTTAAAACCTATACACACATACCATTGTTGAAGAGAACATTAATGATTAATGAAGTAATGGATAAGTGAATTTTGTTGGATATTATGCCCTAAGCCCTTGAGAAAGGCCTATGCGTTACATCATAGCTTCATTGTTATAGAGATAACAAACCCGGTTATTATATATTTTGCATTTTTATTATAATAATCATTGTCCCCTAGCACTTATGAAGAGCTAGCATGATTTTAATGGATAATCATATGATGATTACGGTGCATAGGATGCAGATTGAACTTGTGGATACTTTTTGGAGAACAAGGTACTGGATAGATCCGTTATCAGATTTATGTCATGGTCAAATGTCATAATTAAATCTCATAATAGTCATACCATTTGAATCCTTAAACCTGAGATTATCATGGTCTTCCGCATGTAACGTACTCAAACGCTACCCTTAGCCGGGTAGTTATAAAGGCTACGATTGACATAATCAGATTCTTGTAGGGAAGAATGATGAGTCAAGATTGGATTTGTCCCTCTTCGGAGAGATATCAGCTTAGCCCACTCGATGAGTGAGATTGATGATAGTGCATGGCCATGCCCAAATGAATTGATGTGATCAATGTCATTTGCTCATATCAGTCTACTCAAGATCGAGAAAACATTGGACAATATAAGCTGACTTGGACCATGACTTATGTCAAATATGATATCGAGTGACAAAGGGATTGTGATATGTTCTATAAGGTAACTTTGGACTTTCAAATTTATACTATTTGGGTAGTTATAATGGCTTGCTAGAGTCCGCTTATGAGTTACGGGTTCTAAATGGTTCGGACTCGTTGCCAACTTAGTATAATCCTATTAGGTCACACACAATAGAACGGATTGAAAATGCTGGAATAATCTGGGATTCTGCATTGTCACCGTACGGCTTGACAGGAGGAGTACGGCTCCTAAGGAGCCGTACCTGACCAGATTCTACAGTTTTTTTCTTAGAGAAGGAATCACGGGTCCAAAAGGAATTAGGTCAAACCTCTCATATAAAAAGGAGTGCTGGGTTTTACAGCCCCTAACCCCATGGTTAACCTAGGTTTTGAAAACCTACATCAATTGTTTATGAAACAATAAAATATAGAGAGGTAGGATTATTAATTTAAGATCTATGATCATCAAATTCAATAATCGAAGAAGCAAGATAATTCCTACGAAAAAAGCGTTTCTTCATCAAGCCTTTAGATCTAGCAATCACATCAAGAAGGTGTTCTTGAGTCCGTTCGACGTGTGGATACCGATAGAGGGTGTTTGCTTTAGCACCTTAAAGTCCGTGTTCATGAATACGATCTTCAAGGGTTAGTTTCTTTCATCTTGTATTTAATTTAATGAACATGGATAGATCCGGGCTCATGGGTGTTTGATTACATATTATTATTCCGCTGCGCATGGTGCATCAAAACCCAACAAATATTGTTGTACAAATAGTCTTACATTTAAGGGCAATTAAGTCAAAAATATTATCAATTTACTATAAATATGATTTATGTAGTGGAGAAGTAAATATAGTAGTGGCAATAGCCCCTCCCTAAAATAAATTAGTGTTCTACTTATTTCAATTATAGTCTTAATTAATACTTATGCATCTTTATTTGGGAATATTATAAAAGGAAAACCTGATTTCAAGTTCTTTCCTTATATTATACCTTTTCTACTGACTTCCAAAAAATAAAACAAAAAAAAAAGCCCATTTCTGCTAAGTAGAATATCAAAATACTACCTACAATTCGCCACTACTAAATTTGTCACAAGCATACGATTATGAACAGGCCTTCAAAAACTGACTTAATCAGGGGCGGACTCAAACTTAAAATAAAGGGGTTCACTCTAATAACTAGGAAAATAACAATAAAATAAACATTTATATAAAAATATTAAGCGTATTAATTTTGTAATAAAAAATAGGTTTAAATTATATAATTAATGTGTAATAACTTAGATAATTATTAATTGTAACGCGTTCGAGGTTTGAGACCCACAAAAATGTTGTAATAACCGGAATTTAAATTATTTATTTATATTATTTTCGGTTTTGTTAAACTAATTAAATGATAATTAGAATTATAAAGTAACTTAAAGAAGTGGGCCCAAGGAATTTGGATTGGCCCAATAATTGTATTAATAAACCCAACCCAATTAGGAATCAACCCAAGGTATAAATTAATGAGTTAGTCAACTTAGGAATTCATTATTATCATAAACAAAAAAAAAAAAAAAAAAAAAAAGAAAAACCCTAGTTCTAAGAGTAGCCGCCGGCCGAGCATAAGGAGGGGGGAGAAGGGATTTTCCGGCCATCGTTTTGGAGATACAATCCGATCATTCTCAAGGTAGGTCAAATCCCATCTTCTAAAATTTATTTCATTGATTTTGAATTATTAAAACTTAATCTACGCATGATTTAAGAATATGAACAATAGGGTTTTGCATGCTAGTGAAATAGGATAAAATTTTAAAGGATTTTGGAGTTGATCTAAATAGTATGAAAAAATAAAATATAGTAATATTGATATTAATTTATTTTAAGATTGATTTTTATAATCTTGAATTAAATTGATTTGTATTATGCGATGTTTGGGGAATTGAACATATAAATCATTGAGGTTGAATTGGGTTTATCAAAAGAAGAAAAAATATGGATTTCCCCCAAGATCAAGTTTCGGCCGAATGGCCCTAGGCCATTGGGAATTATTTTGTTGATTTTAAACGATCCTTGCTAAGTGTATTGTGAATAATATCGATGTTTGGGAATTTAGAAAAATTTAAAGAACTAGAAATTGATCAAATCAAGGGATTTTGGATCATGTAGGTTTCGGCAATAATGACCTAAATTGGGTGTCGATTCTTGATTGAAGATGTTAAGAATTGGGACGGAAAGTTAGTGTTTCCGTTAAGTTTCTAATGGAAAGAAAACAAAAATCATTAAAAGATTATTAACAAGTTAGAAAAATAACTTGAGGAAATAGAATAAACACTTGGAAGACCTTGAAAGTTAAAAATGTAACGAAAAGGAAAAGATTAGAAATTTCAGTTAGTTTCCTAACGGAAAAGGACTAAACTGAAAAAGAATTAAAGTTAGAAGGAATAAAAAGGAAACCTTTGAAGTTAGAGGGGCCTAAGTGATTAAAAGAGAAACTTAGGGGACCTTATGAACAAAACCAAAGTCCAAGGACCTTTCTGTAATTAAAGGAAAGTCGAAGGACTGAATTGTAATTAATCCAAAGTGAAGGACCAATTTACAATTAAACTAAGTTGAAGGACTAAATTGCAATTAATCCAAAGTTGAAGGACCAATTTGCAATTAACCCAAAGTTGAGGGACCAAATTGTAATTAACCCAAAGTTAGAGGACTTAATTGCAATTATATCAAAGTTAAAGGACTGACTCGTAAATCAAAGTCAGAAACTTAAACGTAAGAAAAGAAGTAATGAAGTAAAGAAGTTAAACCGCATCTCTCAGCTAACTAAGTAGAAATAGTTAACAATGTAGAGAGTACTAAAGTAAATTACTCCGTGCCTTGTAGATTTGCACAGAGAGGAGATTGCGAGGAAAAGCAATTCAGGTAAGGGATTACGTTCCTTACAGTATTTGAACTCCTGTTATTGGAATTCGGTATTTCTTTCTAAAGACAGCTATCAGTATGGCATGATAGTATTTGAATGAACTCTGCGTTATTAAACGTTCCTTGAATTAATCTATACTTAGTGATGTCCCCATCGATCTACTAAGTATCGAAGTTTGAAACTTGTATCACATACTTGTACCATGGTATGTTCTAATTTTAACTTGTAAGTTAACTACTTACTTGTAAAGGCATCCAATGTCCAGTTAGAAAAGACATTGACGGACAGTCCAGTTAGAAAAGACTCGTCCTTAAACTAGGGATTGCATGAGTGATCACATGCCTTCTCTCAGGAATTGTCTGATTACAAGGATGATTCTAGACCCCGAGCATATGTGTGTGGATACCATATATGTTTCGACCCACACTATTGGCTGAAGAAGCTAGGTGTACAAATTGTACCTTTGGCATTGAGGTTATAATGTACGTTACCAAGGAATTGACGGAAACTTGAATGAATCCCTTTGGATTGTAGTGCCATAATCCTTTGAAAGTGAAATCTTAAAAGTAATAAGACTGTATTGTTCTGCAGCCTTGAATCCAAAAGTAACTGAACCTATCTTTGAAAAGTTATTCTAAGTATTCGTTCTGGTCGTCTCTCTTAGTAACCGGAGAGGCCACGTATGAACTTACTGAGCATTCGTTCGCTCATCCCTTCTCTATAAATTTTGTTTTCAGGATTTAAGTAGAAGGACAAGACAAGGAAAGTAGCCGTGGGAAGACGGTGGATTGAAGATTCTTAATTAGTAGTTTTAAGTACGCTTATTTAATTAATGTAAGTTGAAGTACATTGAAGGTTAAGGTTGTTGCCTACCAAGACATGTTTAAGTTACGCTTCCGCTATTGTTTTGAATTTATGGTTAATTAAGGGGCTGTTGTGAACCCTAAATTGAAGTATTTATTATTGTTATTTATTGATATTAAATGCCATTAAATGCTCAAGATACATTAAGAAAATTCGGGGTGTTACAAATGTGCCCGGGTTTGGGACGTTACATTCACATATTACATTACAACAAAAATTTTAATTCTTTTATTTTGTTTTGCCAAGGGGTTGGGCTGGAGCTAGGGATGGCCAAACTGAATCGGAACCGAACCGGATAGTCAAACCGGACCGGAACAGGAATCTAAAAGCCTGAAACCGGAGTGAACCGCCCAAAAAACAAGAACCGGAACCGTGTTTGATCCGGGCCGGTTACGGTTTGTGTGTTCCAAAAACCGTAAACCGGCGGTTCCGAACCGGTGTAAGACATGCCCAAACGGTTCCGGTTCAAGTTCCCGATTACCGGAAAGCCGGAACCATATTCGAACCGTCCTAATCCGGTTCCTGGTTCCAGCGGTTCCTGCCATTTTTTTTGCAGTTTAGTCCTTATACGTTATAAAAGTAACTGATTCGAGCTAAAAAGTTAAAAAACTAACTGATTTGATTTTTGTTAACCAAATTAAGTTATGTTTTATTAAATTTGGTTAGTTCATTATCAAGAATGTAATAAAAAATCAATCAATATATATATATATATATATATATTTGTTTTTTTTATTTATTTTTTCAAAAAAGACAGTACCCTTATAATTTTATTACTCCCTCTGTCCCAGAGTAAGAGTCCTACTTTCCATTTTAGTACGTCCCAGAGTAAGAGTCTTATTCCTAAAATGGCAAGTAATCTTTACTATTCACCCCACTCATTCTCTCTCATATTTTACTTTTATACTCACAACACCAATCAATTCACTATTCTCTCCCATTCATTCTCTCTCTTACTTTACTTTTACACTCACAGCATTTACATCACTTCCAATATTTATTAATAAGCGTGCAAATGAAGGGTAGGACTCTTACTCCGGGACGGAGGGAGTAATATATTGAAAATATTACAATAAGGTAAGTGTTTTTCTTTATTTTTTTTACCTGAAAATTTTCCAAAAAGGGGGTCAAAATTAGTCAAACCTGACCAAAAAGTTAAATACAGCCGTTACTAACGGCTATATTCCTCCTTGCGCCTAACGCCTAACGACTATTAACGAGGAAGGACTGTCCTTCCTTCCAAGCCCACGCCCCCAGCCCCACTTGGCCCGTCCCATGTCCATCAGTCCAGACCAAATCCTCCACTCCCCAGTCCACTCCAACTAGTTCAAATCCAACAAAGCTTGCATTCAGTGCATTGGTTGCACACTTCAATTGTTTTTTTTTTCTTTTTCTATGTTATTGATAGGGAGGGGCTATTGCCACTACACTAATTGCTTCTCCACTACACTCATTGTATTTTGGTAAATCAATAATTTACTTGACACAATTGCCTTTAAAAGAGACTACTCTATACTAATACAATATTTACTTATTCACTACACCTTTGATATTCATTAAAACTAAACAGTTTTGTTTTTATTTCTAAAATAATTCATTTTAATAATGTTTTTTTTTAAATCAATAATGTTAATATAATAATTGTTGCTTTATATACAAGAAATTTTCAAGTAGATATGAATTGCTAATATGAAATAAATTAATTATTTATTTAACGGTCACCTAGTTGTTTTGTATGCAAAATCAAGTATCTTCATCTATGTTTAATAACTGTTTACTTTCTCTTATGGCTCTCAGTTAAAGAGAAAGAGAAAGAATAGACAAAGTAACGAATAAAATATAATTTTAAACAATAAATTTTGTGTTAATTAAACGTTTTACCATCCATCAACAAATGTAAATGCTGTTAATTTATTTTATATTAAATGCTATTGGTTGCACACTTCAATTGTTTTATTTTTTTCTATGTTATTGATATAAATTTTTAGATAATGTTAATTTAGATCATTAATCAATCATTTAGTCTACTTTATTTAGTTTAGTTTACTTTATTTGCTTGTTTACATAATTTCGTTTATATTAATTTTTGAAAATGTTGAGTATATAAAATTTCAGGTATAAAATAATTTTAATTGTTTATTGTATGCAAAAAAAAAAAAAAAGGTAAACCGTGGAACCGGACCGGAACCGGAATGTAACTGGGCCGGTTACGGTTCCTACTTTCTCCGAACCGAAACCGCCGGTTTCGAACCGGAACCGGGTTTGGCCATCCATAGCTGGAGCTGGCAAGAGGAGTTCACTAGTAATAAATTTCTTTAAAAAAATAATTGTGAACAAAAATTAGGGAGGTTCACTTAGGGTAGTACATCCTCTGTTGCCAACAAAAAAATCGTCGCAATAGATATCATTTTCATGAAAATCTTTATGGGCAATGCTAGGGGCACAAAGAGTCTACAAACGAGTTAACAATATTTTATTGGTTGTATCGATTGTGGAACCGTCACACTCTAATTAAAACCACCAATAAAATCTTGACACATCATTTTGTGATATTTTTTTGTGACTTTATAAGTGGGTTAATTGCAATTTGGTTCCTGACTTTTTCTGAAATTTGCAATGTTGATGCTGTCTTTTCAATTTCGCTAATTGGTATACTCACTTTGTCATTTTGTTGCAATCTGACTACAAAAGTAACTGGGTGTTAGTTTTTAACTGTAAAGACCCGAAAAAAAAAAATTTTAAATAACTGTGAACAATAAATGATAACTATAATTAATGGACTCATTAAAGAAGTGGGTTAAATAGTTAAAGAGTGGGCCAAGTGTAAGGAGCTCAAGTTTGGGTTGGCCCGAATAAAATTAAATAAACCCAAGCCCAGTTAACAATTACCCAAAGTATAAAATCTTGAGTAGTGAAATTTTAGGTTTTATTTGTATTGATCAAAACAACACAACCACAAAAACCCTAATCCCCATACTAGGACAGCCGAACCAAGAGGGAGGGGGGAGAAGAATTTTTTTTGCCATTGTTTTTGGAGGTTTAATCTGATTAAATCCAAGGTAATGTCAAACCCTATATTCAAAAATTTATTTCATTGATTTTAGTTGAGTAAAACTTAAACTATGAATGTTCTAAGAAGATGATCATTAGGGTTTGCATGCTAGTGATTGAATAATGAGAGATTAATTGCTAAAAGCTTAGATTCAAAGGCTTTAATAAAAGAATGATCTCCATGTTAGTTTTTATTTTTAAGATTGATTTTGATCATGGTGTGGATGGATTAATATGTTGTAAAATATAGAATTGAACTAATATGAGATTGAGGTTAATTAGGTTTAACAAAAAGGGAAGAAAAATTATGGATTTTCATCCTAGGACATTCGGCCGAATGGCCAAAGGAGATGGGGAAAATTCTTTTGTTGATTTTATGATTATTGTTATTGATTGATGAATAAATTAATGTTTGGGAATTTTAGAAAAAATCAAAGAACAGAAAAAATTAATCAAATCAATGAATATTGATGAGATAGAACTCGGCTATGGTTATATATATTTTGGTGTTGATTCTTAATTAAAAATGTTAAGAATTGGGACGGAAAAGTTAGTATTTTAGTTAGATTTATAACGGAAAGAAAATATAAACTTTAAAAGAGTTGTTGGAAAGTTAGAAAACTAACTTGAAGGAATGTATTATGTACTTGGAAGACCTGGGAATTAGGGAGTTAACGAAGAGAGGGAAAAATTAAAAGATTCAGTTAGTTCCTAACGAGAAAGGATTTAACTGAAAAAAAATTAAAGTTAGAAGAAATAAAAGAGAAACCCTTGAGGTTAAAGGGGTCTAAGTAGCTAAAAAGAAACTTGGGGGACCCTTACGAACAAAAACCAAAGTCAAGGGACCTTCCTGCAATTAATCCAAAGTTGAAGGACTAATCTGCAATTAATCCAAAGTTGAAGGACTAATTTGAAATTAATCCAAAGTTGAAGGACTAATTTACAATTAATCCAAAGTTGAAGGACCAATTTGCAATTAACCCAAAGTTGAGGGACCAAATTGTAATTAAACCAAAGTTGGAGGACTTAATTACAATAACATTAAAGTTAAAGGATTGACTCGCGAATCAAAGTCAGAACCCGAAACGTAAGTAAAAGAGTAACGAAATAAAGAAGTAAAAACACATCTCTCAGTTAACTAAGTAGAAGTAGTTAACAATGTTGAGAGTACTAAAGTAAACTATTCAATGCCTTGTAGATTCGTACGAGGAGAACTCGGCAGGGAAAAGCAATCAAGGTAAGGGATTACGTTCCTTTTGTCCTTGCATTCTTGTTCAATTGGAATTCAGAATTTTATTCTCAGAGTAGCTATCGTTATGGCTAGATAGCATCTGAATGATCCTGCGATAAGTAAAAACGTTATTTGAAGTTATCCCTATTTGGTGATGTCCCCTTTGGTCACTAAATATCATTGAATTGAGACTTGTTATGCATACCTGTACCTTCGTATGCTTTCCTACTCTAGCCCTAGAAGTGAATACTAGTGGCTTGGGACACGTTTTCAGAAAGGAGGCGTGTCGTCCCTGAAAAGGACGATTTATCCTGTAAAGGATATTAGTCTTGAAAGAGACTATCTTAAGTTAAGGGATTGCATGAGTGATCACATGCCTTCTCTCAGGAACTGTCTGATTACAAGGATAGTTCTCGACCCCGAGCATGTATGTGTGGATACCATACACGTTACGACCCGCACGAATTAGCTTGATGAAGCTAAGTGCATTAACTGTACATTTGGCATTGAGGTTACAATGTACGTATGGAATTGACGGAAACTTTTATAACACCCTTGAATTGTAGAGCCATAATTCTTAAATGAATTTATCAAGTATGATGTTGACTGTGTCGAATCCCCAGTCGACTTTTCTAAGTTAAGATCACCCTATCGTCGAAACTTGATCTTGGAAGTGTTTGTTCTGGTCGTCTCTCCTTAGTAACCGGAGAGGCCGCGTATGAACTTACTGAGCATTCGTTCGCTCACCCCTATTCTATAAATTTTCTTTTCAGGATCAAGTTAGGTGGAGGAGGAGAGTAACCGCAAGGGAAGCGGTGTTTGAAGACTTTATTTGAAATTAAGAACAATTATTGTTTTAAATTCTTGAGTTGTAAGTACTATTATGGTTGGAATGATTTCCACCAAGATAAGTTTACTTTGTTTTATTGCTTCCGCATTGATGACTGTTTATGATGTAATGAGGGTTTGATTTATGGACCCCACTTCAATTATGGTTAATTAAGGATTTTAGTGCCATTAAATGCTCATTAAATGTATGGAAAGTTAGGGGTGTTACATTAACAGATTTTATGTCATGCCACTAACACATGACGTTTTAAGATGTTTGTGAAGCTACACACAGCCGATTGGTATGATTTTTTTTTAAATAGAAGCTAATATTTAAATCTACAACATATAGTTTTTGGTAATTTTTTTTGGTGAACTAATTATATTATATTAATTTTTAATTTAATTAAATGAAAAAAAATTAAAAAAGAGGAACTGGGAAAAATAATTTGAAAAAATTGCTACTTCCCCCATGATATTCATTCTTTTCCTAACGTTTACTTTCCTCCACCCCTACGCCATGTTCCCGCATCACTCCTTCCACATACACTCTTCCCTCGATTCATTCTCCTCTTCTTCTTCCTGTTTTTCATATCAAATATTTTTATGAAATGATAACCCCTTATAGCATTTATTTCATATGAAACATATTTGGGCTAATATCTTTTTTAGATTATTATTTCAGGTGTTTTTTTAATATTTAAAATTAACATTTAATATAAAATAATCCAGTCACTCGAAAAATTGCCAAAAAAAATGTATGTTATAAGTTTAAATATTAGTTTCTATTTTAAAAAATAATCATATCAATCGGATATGTATAGCTCTAAAAATATTTTAAAACGTTCCTTAAAATGTCATGTGCTAGTCACATGACATAAAATCTTTTAGAAAACTAACATCCCGTTACTTTTGTAGTCGAATTGCAATGAAATGACAAAGTGAGTATACCAATTGGCGAAATTGAAAAGACAGCATCAACATTGCAAATTTTGGAAAAAGTCAGGAACCAAATTGCAAATAACCCCTTTATAATTACCCAAACTTTATCTCTAATGTTTCAAACGAAAATCACTAGTCTTTTATACAGATAAATCGAATTGCTTTAAAAGTGTAAAACGAGTAGTTACGCATTTTGGTCGTTTAATAAAACAATATTTTTATAATGTCTTTCATTAAAAATTGATTATTCATTTCGGAATGAACAGAATAATGTATGAAAATTATAGTTTTACTTTATCCAATGATAAAATCAATTGAAATTTGACTAAGGTTTTTTATTGATCGTTACAACTTTATAAGAATAATTAGTTTTGCATAATTTTATGGTGAAAGTTTGATTAGTTGATCACCAAAACTAAAATAAAATTTTACTTATAGAAGATAAAAGACTATTTGGGCTATCCATAGAATTTAAGTAATACATTTTGATAAAATTATCTAGGGCTGGACTCCTGTGAGACGACTCACAGCCAAGCCAAGCCAACGAGCCAGCCAAGCCAAGCCAAGTCGAGCCAAGCCAAGCCTTTTTTCTTTTCTTTTCTTTTTTTTTTTTAATTTTTTTTTGCCCCCAACTTTTTTCCCTGCCATTTTTTGCTTGCCAGCAAAAGTAACACGTTTTATGAAGAAATGTAACACTTTTTTCTCATATGTAACATTTTTTTCTTAAAAAATGTACCACAATTTTGCTGAAATAGATTAAAGATAACATAAGATTGACAACTAAAACTAATCTTACATTTTATAATAAATGAATGTAACATTTTATTTTCTCAATTGTAACACTTTTCTAGGGTTTTACATTCAATAGAAATGCAAATCCGATTATATACATGAATTTTTACTCTCTTTTTTTAAGAAAAAAAGGTAACATTTACTAAAAAAAATGTTACATTCATTTATATAGAAAATTATAATCATATATGCACTCTGTTACACTTTAAATATTATTTTTTCTAACCACAAAAACTATCAAACTTTTTTTTTTTTTTTTGCAAAGCTGCTGTTACATTTGACAGTAAAAGTGTTACTTTTTAAAGATGAAACTGCTAATTTTATCAGAATATAGTGTTACATCTCAGGAGATGAGCAACTCACTTTTTGTGTGTGTTAAAAGGCATGTTTAAAAAAAAAAAAAAATCAAACCATATCATGACCTATCTAGTTTTGTTCGTGTCAATTTGAGACGAACACAACGATATTTTTTAATAAAAAAATTGACTTCAAAATTTCAAGATATAACATTTTAAAGTTATTGGAGGATTTTTTTTAAAGGCGACACATGTCGCGAGCTAGTAGGTCAAAGATGACAGCTGGACAGGTTAGGCTGGCGGGTTGTGGGCTTGATCCGTGGATGATCCATGGGTGAATCCGTCTCACAAAGTGAGGTGAGACGGTCACACCAAAGTCTTTGTCAATTATCTATCATTGAAAGTTTTATTACCGTAGTGTATCATATGCACTTTTAGCTGGCACAAGAGTAATCATTGACGGATAAAGATCTCATCTCATTTTAAAGCAACGAAAATAATAAAGTTATAAAAGATAGCTACAAAATGTGGTTTATAAAATGAGGTGTCATAATTGTATTGGTGTTTTTAATTAGAGTGTGCCGGGTCCACTATCAATATAGCCAATAAAATATCGCCACCACATTTTGTATCCTTCATTTTGTAAACTTCTTTTGTAAGCCTAGCATTGCCCTTAAAGCAAAAGTTACTTTCCCGTTTTTAAAATAGATGCCGTTTTGAGCATTTGCACAATTTTAAAAATATAATTAATACATATTAAAAAGTCTCATATGCCTTTAAAATATTCTAATTACCTAAGCAATTAAATGCTTGTATAAGAGATAGTTCACTATCATTAATAATGGTATACTTATTTGGTATACAACAATAAAAAAGCTTTAAAAATTGTAAAATGCCAAGTATTTAAAACAAAATCAACTTTCAAAACGACATGTATCTTGAGACTGAAAGAGAGACTGAAAGAGTAATAAGTTGAGATACAAGAAGACAATGAATATAAAATGAATATAAGTATTGACAATAAATTTGAAGTGTAACTGAGTACTCCATCCGTCCCATCTTAAACTTCAAAAAAAAAGTGGGCACAAGAATTAAGATGAGAATCTTTATATTATAAAATATAGATAGTGGAGTAGAGTGTTGTGAGTATAGAAAATGGGTAGGAGAAAAAAAAGTGGGGTAGAGAATAATTAATGGATAGTTGTTGTGTGTATGACATGTAGGTCCCACTAAATAAAAAAGTATAAATAAGTTTCCATTTTGGAATTTTGAAGTTTAAGATGGGACGCCTAAAATGGAAATTTTTAAAGTTTAAGATGGGACGGAGGGAGTATTTATGTTGTTCCCACTCAAAGGACTGCTTTAGTACTAAGTCAAAGCTCAATTTTTTTTTAACGAAAACTACCAGAATGTCTTACTGTGCGTTTCAGTTGGCATATGAAATTTACTACTCCCTGTTTCAATATACTAGAGTTGCACCCGTGCGATGCACGGGTCAATATTTTCTCCTAAACTCACCACTACTGCAAAAATTAACTAAAATAATGAACCTAAAATGAGCCATAACTCCATAAGTTATGCAAACTTTTGACAAACATTTTTTTCTTCATAATTTAGTACTAATACGTTGCTAAAAAGATGGGTATATTGCTAAGATGCATACATACGCATGTTTACATAAAGCAATCAACTAACATATGAAATTTAGGTTTCAAGGTGTTTTACTCTTTATGTCTCAATATAATTCCAACAAATTTAATTATTCATTTTGGAGTCCAAGCAGAAGAGATTGAGCTATACGCTATGCTCTAGAAACAGTTATTGTATTACATTTGTAAATATACACGCCTGTTTTAGGTAGGAACAACTTGTAGTCGATCTATCCATGAGTTGAGCCGAGCCTATTTTAGGTAACAAACATCACCTTCGTCTTACCTTCATAAAAAATAATAAAGAAATCAGAACAGTTCGAACTTTCACTTTAATTTTAAATCCTTTCTTTTTTATAATTTCAAATAAAAGAAAACACTTTGCATCAATAAAAATAAAAAAATAATTTTTTTTTTGAGAGATTTCATATGAATAATCAAAAACAACATTCACATTCAGCCATCAAAGTCTTAAAGCCAAAGTGCCAAACATGAAACACCCATTCCAAGTTGTCCTCTACGCCACCACCCACTCCCCCACAACTCCACCAAGCAATTACCACCTCACCTCCCTCCTCTCTCCATTTTTCCAGTACTATCAACCCCAAACCCACCTTCACCCATTACTTTTACTATGGTTAAATTTTTCAATTTTGAAAACCAAAACAACCTTAGAATTACCAATGGCAACTTCTCATATTTTCAGATCAACACATCCCTCCACCCAGAAACAAAAATACTATTTCTCATCCTCTTCAAACATTTCATAAACAAAATTCACTCTCCTTAAGCTGCCTACACCCAGCTACCACTTCTACAGATATGATTTGAAACATGTGTGGTGATGTTGATCTAGAGAGAGAAAAAGATGAAAACAGAAGGGGACATACAGTTGTGCTTGACCTTCCGTACCGAACCGCTGACCAACAGGCTCACTGCCTTCATATCTAAATATTGAGGCAGCTCATCATTCAACTTCAGGTGCTCTTAGACCTCTACTGTTCACATTTGCCGCTTTTGCTTCCTCCTAATTGTTTTTAAGTGACGAAAATACCGCAAATAAACTAAAAAGGAGAATAAAAACCATCAGATTTCAATAATGAAAAAAAAAAAAAAAGATTGAAACATCTAGATTTGTAATAATTATACTCCATATGTCCCGAAAAGATCTTCTCATTTGCCCTTTTCATTGTCCCAAGAATTTCTTCTCATTTCTAGAATTTAGGCTTAAATGTGCATAAACATAACACGGCTAGTGAAGCAAGTGTTCATATCCATCAAAATATTGAATAGTCAAATGTGAAGATTATTTTGGGACGGAGAGAGTATTTCTCAATAAGCTTATATTCAATTTTCAAAACGGAGCAAGAATTTTACGCTTTGCTGCCACAGTAGGAGAAGCCAAAATAGGAGTAATGTACTCTACCTCGCTAATTTCAGCGTTAGTGTTTTGTTCAACATCAAAAAACTCAGCAACCATTATCACGTGATTGGTTAATTTCTTCAGTGGAAATGTTATAATAGGACCACCAACTGCCTCTTTGTCAATCTTGATTTTAAAAAGAGCATCAAGTCCAACCATATTCTTAAGTTCTATTGGCGTTGACTGTTAAGGCCACAACAGAAAAATAAAAAACTAAAATAAAAATATAATAAAACAAAAGAAAAAAAAAGGTAAATATCCACTCACTAACATTATATTGGTTTTCAAAATAACAGGAAACTATAAATGTAGCTCAAATGTTATTGTACCTTCAATCCATGCTTAGAAACCAAATCAGGACCAGCAACTCCAATGATGTCTTGGACTTCTTTATCCCAATGAATGAGTCCAGTTTTCCCCTATATAAAGGACAAAAAAAAATTATAAGGTGAAAAAAATACAGACAAAGGGACAAATAGACATATTTCTATTTTATTTATACTCACTGCAAGTTCTACGATTTGAGTCTGTCGCGCCCTCCTGCTCGAAAGCCTTCCAATAACATCTGCATTTGTGGACAACGTTTTTTTACACATAGCTGGAAATAAATTTAGCATAATGAGTAATAAACCAATAAGGATGTCTTCATCCAAACTGCCATTCATTCAAGTCATCATACGTTCGGAAATCAAATACATTGTTGGGAAAATTAGGATCAAACACCTCAGTGGCCATAGTGCTTCCGGTAAAAAGTTGATTAACATAAAAGCTTCCAGTTGTAATTGAGATAATAAAAACCTATACTAAAACACATAAAAAGGCAGATGTGGATAACATAATGTGAGGTTCACACCTAACACGCCTCATGCACAATCTGATTGTGTGTAGTAGCTGTCAAACATAATTCAGAAAAATATTTTAGGAAGACTAAGAGGAGAACTTGCATTGAGAATGATGCCCAAATACCAATTCACAAAACCAGCGCAACAGACCAGGGTTTGGAGTTTAAAATAGAAGCTAAAGAAGATAGAGTTTAAAAGAAAAAAAAAATAAATAAAAAAAAAAGGATTTATCAACATAATTCCGACGACATTTAATTTAAACAACAATTGCAAACAAACCTAACTTTTTTGTTCGAAAATCGTCTTAAATCTCAGGAAATTGAGGGGGCGCCAAAAAAATGTGAAAGAATTAAAGAGAAAAAGATAAAACGTACCTTTATGGTGCCGAATCTAGAGTCAACCTCCTCTTGTTTGGTTTTCGGCTTTTCAACACCTATTTCACAAAAGAAACGGCGAAAATTAGAAAAATTGTTTTGATGCGTCTGTGTGATTTTTTTTTTTTTTTTTGCATTGACTTATTCACTCAATTACTCCAGAGATCAAATTATCATGATCATGTCAAATAGTCACCATAAGCCTCACATTAAATTATATTTCATTTAGGGTTCTAACATTTAAAGTGCAAATTAGAGCGCAAAATTCGACGGAACAAATTAATTACTAATAGATTTGATCACTTACTTTGAAAAATCAAACAACCAATTAAGATTTGTTGACGAACATAAGGCAAAACCCGGTGGCAAAGGGGTTGGCGGGCTCTTTAGGAGCCACGCACTTTTATATATAGATAGATACCATCAAAGAGCTTGTGCAACTGAGACATGAAAAAATCTGGGACATGAAAAATCAGTGGCGCATAACCATATGAAATCTGCAAGATACAGCTAGTCAATTTCACTTCAAATAATACTTCGTTTATCAAACAAACAAAAATTAACTCAAGGGCTTTCAGCTGCAAGCTACAAAGAGAGAGTGTTTCATTATACTTCATCTTAGTCGCCACTAAGATGGTGTAAAATCTATACGGAATAACAATTAGCGATATCAAAAAGTAAATCTATTAGGAATAACAATTTTTTATATGAATCACAGCATAAAAAGCATTCAAGAACAACTTAATGTTAATAGTACTTCCGAGTTCTACTATGACTGAAACTTTAAGAATTCATTAGTTCATTTTGATAAATTCTGTTTTTTTGAAGTATGTAAACCAACATAGATTTGTTTTATGTTAGAACTAATCAGGTGATTTACCTCCCCATGCCTACCATTTTAATAGTACTTTTTAACAGACTCCATTAGTTTGTTGACCTTTCTCAATTCAGAAAACTGTATTCGAGTATGTTTCAAGACTTGAAAATTTTGGTATTTAGAGACCAAAAACTGAAGATAGTGAAAGATGAAAAGGCGATGAAGACTGCAGCTAGGACTCACAGATTGTAAGCAGCATGATGAAGACCAGATTTGGTTTATGAATTGTCTATCAAATATTCGATCATAATAATAAACAATTTAGATCGGATCCCCTCATTTCCGGCTTGTTAGCATATAAAGATCGCTGGCGCAGGAGTAGATTACACCTTCAAAGTGAATGAAAATATCTACCCACTTTTAAAAGAGCATTGATAGGTCCAGTTAAATGTATGGTTCTGGCTTCATATCTCCAAAAAAAAAAATTGCATTTTGTCCGTGCTTGAAGCTTGTGTTTCATTTGTCATCTAATTCACCTAACAATATCAATTCTTGTGCATCATTTTTATTTACGTTTTAAAGTTTACTTTATAAACGCAATGAAATGTATTCTAAATTTTAAAACTACTAATTGCCAATAAAGGATCTCCATCAGAACCCTAAAGAAACAGACTTTGTTGATGCCTAGCCACCAACTTTTTAGGTCACAAAACACTTTCCTGAAAGATGTCCTCCGTATGACCGGTTAATTTCACTACCTACTCATGAAATTTATCCTAATTCCAGTGTCCGAGTCTTTACACTTTTGTAGTTACTAATTGAAGGAAAATATGTTAAGAGAGCACTTTCATAGTTGCAATTGAAGGACAATACGCTAACAAAACGGGTCGGACACTGAAATTTGACCAAATCTCAAGAGGTGGGCTTAAAAAATGTAATTAAACGCTCTAAATGCCACTTCCTAGCAAGAGAGGAAATAAAATAGAAGCAAAGTAAAGCAGTTACCTTTTATAGAATAAAAGAATCCAACTTGGGTTCCTGACTACAATTGAAGTATTAGTTAACAAAATTGCTAGAGCAAATCAAGCCTAAAATAGCAAGAAAACAATAGGTGAGAAATATTTCATAAAACCCCTAAAATTGAAGTCAGAATAAATCCTAATGAACTACAAAATGTGAAGCTAAAGAAAATATGTGAAAATACTAACAATTCGAGGAGGGTAAATTTGTAGAAGCCCTAATCAACACAGAAAAGCCGAATGGAATAGACAAATCAATAGAAGAAGAGCATTTACCTTGAGTTGAAGGCTTCAGACGATGCCCTTGCTGCTTCTCAACCGCACACCAAGAAGAAGAGCATCTAAAATTAATTTCATAGCAGTTGAAAGAATTTACCTTCACTTTCAAACAATCTTGAATCCACGCTCCATAAACCCATTAAGCCCATTCACTTTCTCAATCGACCTGTTAACAAAGGAGTCACAGAAAACCACACAAAATTGAGACTAATTATTCAGCATTTTTGTGAGAAATACATATTTTTGACTAATAACTTAATCACCTTGCAAGCACTAACCTTCCTTGGTTGCTATCAAGTGAATAACGAAGACGTGAATCCAATCCAAAACTCTCTGAACGCGAGGAAAAATCTGGAGAAAGTGAAGAGGAGATTTGTGTTCCACGAGCCTAAGGTCTCAATCTTGGCAACTCCTGAACCAAATTGATCACCCTTTCCAAAGCTACTACCAGCATTTCCAATCGTCGTCTCAATCAGATAAAATCCAGCACCATCCTCTCGATCCACATCAAAACCATCTACTGTATATCAAACCATTTGTAAACAAATATTATCATACTGCTATAATTACCTATTTTTTTTTTAAAAAAAGTCATACTCTCTGGACAACAAAATGCTAAAATCGACTATGAGGATATGTTAAAATTACCCTTGCATACCATAATGTCAAAACATTTCAATGTTGAATATAAAGTGCTCTAATCAACAACTAACTAAACTACCATGCTTTCTTCATGTACAATATTGGAATAAATGTTGAAAGAAGGGGACGTACCAACTCAGGTCTTCTTCTGCCTCATGCCGCTGCAAAAACAAATTAAAATACTGAATAATTATGGCATGAAACGGCAAATACATCGATTATCAAATCAAACCTTGCAATTAACATAAAACTGAAATTGAAAATAGTACACCGAGTTCCATCGGAAAACAATATTGAGTTGGTTTCAAACTGATACATCTAGAGAGGGAAGGTTATCATAAAACCTGGAGACGGGCTTGAAAAGAGGTCGACAATTGCTTGGAATTTTGGCAGTATCTCGATTTTCAGCGGCTCCGGCAAACTGGATTCGTCACCCACGGTTTGAATTTGGCCAAAATCCTGTGCGTGTTTGCTGTGTGAAAGACTGAAGCGGAAAATGATGAAAGATAGAAGAGACGAAGAGAGGACATGGAAGAAATCGAAGATCGCAAGCGTCAACGGCTGTGGCGGCGGAGGGCGGTGGTGGAGAAGACAACGGTGGAGGCCGAGCTAGAGAGAGAAGCCCGATCTTCTGTTGGTATGTGAATGATCAAAAATGTTGAGGACGTGTTCGATAACTGTGGAAGGATGGGAAAAGACTATTTTGCCCTTGTTTGGACCAAAAATTAGAGCGCCAACCTGACGCTATCTTGTCTTTATATTGTTATAGAAGATGGGTTAATTGCAGTTTAGACCCTGAATTCATATACCATTTCTCAAGACGACTCTGAAATTATTTTTTTATCAATTAACGCCCTGACTTGAAAAAAAACTGTCAATTTAAGCCTTTTTGACGGAATTCGTTAAAAAGTCAGTTAAAAATCATGTGCTTGGCACGTGACTAACAGAATTAGGTCATTTTGAATTGATATTAGCTATTAAGGGGTTAAGTGAAAATTTTGAAACTTAAAGGATTAAAAAGTATTATATAAGCAATAAAAGTTGTGTAATTTTAATCTTTTCCTGGCAAAACAAAATTCTCCCTCTGTCCTTAAATGAGTGTCTATTTTCAAAAAATCTTTGTCCTAAAATGAGTGTCTATTTTCAAGAAATCTTTTATATAAATAATCATTTTCTTTCAAGACAAAATGAAAATTAACTATTTTATTTTCTTTTTTATTACTTCTTAATTACTCTCTCATTCCCAAAATAATTTTTATTTTGGCTCGTTTGATAGACCGGTACGTATAAGTATTACTCCCTCCGTCGCATTTAAATTAGGATTTTCTCTCCCGACACGGGATTAAAGAATAATAGTTTAATATTATGAAAACTGATAATTAAATTCTCCACCACCATCTCATACAACCTCTATCACAGACGATCACCACCCATATATACATTAACACCACCGGCCAAGCCACCATCCCCACCACCTACGCCACCGCCGCTACACCTTCACCGTCACCGCCACCTCCAGAAACCCACAGCTAGCCACCATCACTTAAACCAAAAAGATTTAAACTAAATGGAGATTTGTAAAAGTCGAACAACCATCCAACCGCACACCATCGCCACCCGACCACCACCACCATCTCACCACACCAACCACAACCATCACCATTCAAAAATTCAAAATCAAAATCACCACACCTACCACTACCCAGATCTGAAACTCAGATTCAAAAGTTCAAAATCAAAATCACCATTCGAACCCACAATGATCCGCCGCTTTGGGCCACGTCGTTTCTCCAACTCCCGGAATTTTTCAATCTCACGGCATTGACGTTTGAATCGAGATCTTTTGGATGGCAAGAACAATCGATTCCGTACCCAACTTCGATTCACCCGCCGAACATGGAGTTGCTCGATTCCGTACCCAAATTCGATTCACCCGCCGAACATGGCGTTGCTTGATTCATGGGTGAAGAGAAGGAGATTTCAGATCTGTCTTAAATTGGGCGTGGGGAATGAGGTTGAGCGGCGGTGGGTGTCGGGAATGGTGACGGATTTGAAAAAGAAGGGGTCTGTGTGGGCCGGAGTGAGAGATGGGGATGGACGGTGGCCCGTCAGTAGTCCACCGGAGTTAGAGAGTGTTGCGGGAGAGAAAAAAAAGAGAGGAGTGTGTGTGTGTGTGTGTGTGTGTCTGGAGGGAGAAGAAGGGGTTAAGTATATATTAATTTTTTTGTTATATCCCCTTAGCTTTAAAATATGTCACTTAAACACCTTAAAGGTAACATCAACTTCAAACCACCCACTTCAGTTAGTCATGTGCCAAGCACATGCTTTTTAACTGACTTTTTAACGAATTCCGTCAAAAAGGCTTAAATTGACAGGGTTTTTTTTCAAGTCAGGGCGTTAATTGATAAAAAAATAATTTCAGGGTCCGTCTTGGGAAATGGTATATGAATTCAGGGTCTAAACTGCAATTAACCCTTATAAGATTCCTATTTTGACTTTGCAAAAAAATTAAGAAAAAATAAATGTTGTGAGTATGGAAGGCAAAGTAAAAGAGAAAAAGTGGGTAGAGAGTTTTTGTTGTGAGAATGATAAGTGAGTCCCAATTTCCATTTTAGGTAATAAAGTAAAGTAAGAACCTTAAATTGAGATATGCTAAAAAGGAAAGTAAGAACCTTAAATCTGTCCACATGTAATAAATGGAAAAAAAAGTCAGACGACTACAAAACAACGTCGTTTTATTAGTAAGGAAAAATAGAATCACACATACTAATAAGAAAAGAAAGGCTTAAATATGTTTACCCCCTCAAGTATACACCGGATCTCATTTTGCACCCCAACGTGAAATTTGTGTCTAAGTGGTACCCAATGTTAAAATTATTTCACTTTAACCCCTGGATCCTAACAAATATTAGAAATTTAACCATTGTGTTATTTTTTTTTAATTTGGATAATTTATGATAATTTTAAGCTAATATTTTTTTTTAAATATACTATTTTTATCATGACAATATTTACAGTATTTATTTCGTAATTATATATTTACAAGCAAATATTATTTTTAAATATATAATTATGGAATAAATAATTTTTTTATTAAAGATCATAAATATTTCACTCTCAATATTGCTGCATATAGGGACGGAACTGGCGGTCTCTAATTACAGACACTTTTTGGTCTCTAAACTCTGAATATTCAGTTTTCAAAAAATTCGGCAAGATCTTTGAGTGCTAGTAAATTATACTTGTGGTTGTACATGGATATGTATTTAAGCAAAAAGCTAAATATGTTGCTTTTGATGCCTCTTATTTCCAGATACTTGTATAAAGACTGCTGCAACTCACTGTCCAATTCCCTGTTTGATCCATAAAAAAAACAAGAGTTTAAACAATAAAACAGTAAATCATTATATGCATTCAAAATGTTTCAATAAAAAACTTACTTGAATTTGGGCCCCTCGAGCCCAAAATCAATAGGATCATCGTAAAATTCAGTATCGTTATCCTCAAAATCAACCCAGCGATGAGTAATGTAGAAGCTTTGAATAATGATATCTTTTGTGGAGACTGTAATTTTAAATTGTAAATGATCACCATCTGTTCCACCAAGTTTTTGGAGTCTAACAATCATGGGAATCGCTTTGGTCCTATCATCGTCGTCACTACTATTAATCTCATCAAACTCTTTCCTGTCCAAATCACGCATGTTGATTATAAGAGCAATCGTCTCAACCTCATCATCAAGGAACTTTCTTTCTAGCACGAGAAATCTGTTGTAGTGTCGATCTTCGTCAACAATTTTGTAAGGGAAGGAGTTGGGGAGCTTGTTCATGACCTACGTCAAGAAAATAATCACAAAGAAATTCATATAGATAATATCAAAGCATGGTTTAGATATACTAAAGAAAAAGTAGAGAAAAGTTGATTAGGTCTCACTTGAGAATTATTGAGGTTCAACTTGATAGACTTCATTTCACGTTTTAAATGTTTGTAAATGCTTGCATTGACCAAATCCTTGTCAGTTGCAACACACGAGAAAGAGTGGGATTGATCATATTGTTGTTGTCGAGAAAGAGTGGGATTGATCATATTGTTGTTGCAAGCCATAATGATCTAACACAAAGATTTCTTAAAAATGGACACAGAGGGAGTAACATTTTTGTTTATATTTACATCAAGGATGCTACTGAAGTTGTTTTGTTGATGAATTGTACATCAATTTCATTAATTATAGGCATAGACAATTTGTTGGGTGGCTTATCAGTTTTCTTTTTTGTATTTGATCTTAGGAATATCTTTAATGTGGACAAAGATTTGCTAATTCAATTCATTCTTTGTAGATTTATTTTATATTGGCAGTGGCCGAATCTATACAAAATAATCACATTCCTACTTGACTTAGAACTAGTATAGGAAAGTTATCTCGCCAATAGGTAACATTGAAATACACTAATGCAAAATCAGGTCAAGAAACTCATTCTAACCTAGTCAAAAACATTTCCGATACTCAACATGCTGATAGTTCTCAACATTTTAAAAAAATGGAGTTTCTTATTTATATTAATTCAATATGCCATGAAGGCGCTTAAGCTAGAGCTCTTTGGTGGATAGTTTTGAACATGTTGGAAGATAAATAGAAAAAGTATCATTAAGGAATGCTAAAATCATACTCCCTCCGTCCCAGAAAGATAGTCCAATATTTAATTTGCCAAAACATGTCAATACTCAATTGGTGCATTCAACAGTTAATCATGAACCCTATTATTGATGGGAAAGAAAGTCGGGCAGGCCGGCAAAGAGTCAAAGCCGACGGACATCCCAAAATTGGGAGTTGTGATGGACAAAGGTTAGAAATGTGATTAGGTGATCAATTTTTAGGTTCAGCTTAAGTTTCATAACTTGGGATGAGTAAAGAGAGATTTGAAAGTTGCAAGCATGAATCATGAAAATATTTGACTTTTAGTGTACTTAACTGATGTTACTGTTGATGTTATTTTATTTAACGGATGTTAGTCTTTTCCTTATGTTAAAGTTATCACGTAAGTAATCATTAATAAAATAAATTTCATTAAACTGTCACTAAATAGTGACTTGCACTGAATATTCAATTTTCAATGAATTCCACGAAATCCTTCAGCACATGTAAATAATACTTGTTGTTCTCGACAGCTATGTATTTAAGCAAAAAGCTAACTATGCTGCTGTTGATGCCTCTTATTTCCAGATATTTGTATAAAGCCTGCTGAACCTCAATGTCAAATTCCCTGTTTGAAACATAAAAAATATGAATCGAAAAACATAATGATGTGAAGTCAAACTATTTAAACACAAAAACTTACTCGAATTTGCGCTCATCAAGTTGACCAATAGTCAAAACCCATACGGTTGATCTTTTGATAAACTTTCAATAATGATATCTTCTGTGGATACGGTCAATTCAAAGTTTAAGTGATCAGTTTTACCATGTTTTTGAACTTTAACACTCATGGGAATAGCTGGTGCTTTGATATCTTTCTTGCTCATATTATCCTCACTATTATACCATTGCCGACATTACGCATGTTGATTATAACAGTAATTGTCTCAGCATCACCACGGAACTTTCTTTCTAGTACCAAATTTCTGTAGTTGTACGGTTGATAAAACTCCGCAATTTGGTAAGGAAATGAATCCGGAAGTGTACTCACCTACGTCCAGAAATAAACACACACAAAAATGTATGAAATAATATATTTCTACGATGGTGAAGCCACTCATACTATGAGGAAGGGGGTCAATTGACACATTTAATTTTTGAGTATTTAGTACCTAAATTTTTTTATTTTTTATTTTTTGATAAAGTCGGTGGTGGAGTTGGAGTTTTTTTTAAACGGGAACAAGATTATTTTGATGTTTATATATTATGATCTAACACCTATATTTAGTTTAGATGGGATAACATTTTAATAGTGTTATATTTTCCTAATATAAAAGGGGAAAATATTAATTTTGAAAGACAAAAGCAATATTTTAAAATTTGTCTAGTTTTATAGTAGTGAATTTTAAGAAAAGGAGGGGCAATTGCCCCCTTTACATGTTCCTGGCTCCGCTAATGGTTAAAAGGGCTGTCCTGATTGAAACACAGTGTGTGTTATAACTATAAGGAAAAAATTATGACTTTACCACTATACTCCCCTGTCCTAAAAATTCAATGCATAAAGTATCAAAATTTACAGGGAATTTGATTATCATTTTAAAAAATTAAAACTAATTAGTGAGTATATTATAAATGGTGAATCAATAAAAAAAATATTTTAAGATAAAAAAAAATTGTAAGTTGTTACTCAAAGTATAATTAGATTGACAATTTTTACTTTGACTTTGTAGATTAAAGTGGGACAAAAATAGTATCTCAATTTGAAAAAATAGTGTAGTACAAGTATGATAAAGAAAATAATTTCTCACACAAGATAGAATTGAGTGTTAAAATGGCCCATCACAGACAAGTTTTATTTATTTAATAACTACAAGAGACCACATGGATTAAGTATACTCACTCTGTCCAAAAAGATAGTCTCATTTTAAATTTTTATAGTCAACTTAAATTTAGTTTCACCAAGCATGGGTGTCAATCTAATGATTACAATGAAATTTTAAAAATAGTTATTGATATATCATTTAATGATTTGTTAATTACAATTTTTAGAATTTTACTAGAATAATTAGATCGACATCCATGTTTGGTCAAAGTTCATTTATGTTGACTATGAAAAATCAAAATAAGATTATCGTTTTGGGACAGAGGGAGTACGAAGAAAAATAGAGAAAAGTTACTAAGGCCTCACTTGAGAATTATTGAGGTTGACCTTGACAGACTTCATTTCATTTTTCAAAAGTTTGTATAGCCTTGCATCTACCATATCCATGCCAGATGCGTCACTTTGGCACTGACTGACGGATCCATCTCGTTCTGGAGAAGCGGAAATAGTACGATTTAGAGTTGTTGAATAACATCCTATGACAGCCATGGTGGTTGTGGGTAGACCAACAACCGACGGAAATGCTTTTCGAATCATCCCGGCCATGGACGTACTACTGCGAAAGAGTTAGGACTTGGTTTCTATTTTCAAAAAAAACCTACTTACTACTGCGAAAAAGTTAGGGTTTGGTTTGTGAGACCGTCTCACACAAGTTTTTGTCTAATGACAATACCATAATTTTACCTTCTATTTTTACAATCCATCAGCATACATAATTACATACCACAATTTTCCTTTAATCTTCAAGATTTGGCATATTAAACGAGAAACATAACGAGATTCTGCGGCCTAAGATTTTGAGTGATACCCAAGTAATTCCAAAACCCTAAAACTTAAAAAAAAAAAAAAAAAAAAAAAAAAATCTTGTTAATCCCTAGCCTAGATATTCATAATAAAATCCTTGGTGTTCTTGCTGTGCTCTTTGGAGAAAAACAAAAAACTTTAGAACTGAGATGTCTCTCTCTATCAAAGCTTCTCCATATGTGATTCTCTCGGCTCTCCGCGCCGCTGGATCTTCAACAACTATAAAGAAGAGTATTAATTATGCTCTCCGACGTCCTCTCCAACAACGTGAATTCCCGAGTTTCTCTAGTGTTGCAGCTTCCAAGGATTTGGTCGACGCAACCTTCAATAAAGTCCTGGAATTTGAAATCAATTCTGTCGAATCAACTCTCAAACATTCACAAGTGAGCAACTGCGTATCTCCATTATTATCATTATCATATACTTTAGATTATTTGCTCATTCTTTTACGCCTTTTTTTTTCCAAGGTTAAGACCCCTACGGATGCCTTCCCTTTTGAAATTAATGAATCCGAAGCAGGAACGCCCCAATTAGAAAAGCATTTCCCAGATGGTCAAAAAGTTATCGTTAAAATTAACCAGAGTTCACTAATGATGATGATACCTGTGAAGATGGTAAAGAGAGGGATGAGAGCAAGAAAGACATTCCCATGAATGTTGAAGTTCACAAACCGGGTAAATATTGTGGTAAGATAAAGTTTGACATTACCCTCTCCAAAGATGATATCATTATTCGAAGTTTGGAAGTCAATAATTATCGTAGATATGTAATCAGTTCTGGGCGTTATTCTCAGCTAGATGAAGCCCAAATTAGGTAAGATTTGTGTTTAAGAATATTGAAATTCTCCCAGAAACAGTCATTCACTTTTGTTTTTATTTTTTTGGTTTAAACAGGGAAATGGATAGTGAGTTGCAGGGGTGTTTAGCAAAGTATTTGGAAATCAGAGGTATAACAAACAACGTAGCGAGCTTTTTGCATAAAATTGTATTCATGTACAAGAAGGAGAAGGAATTAAACTCATTGCAGCATCTCAAGAAGTTTACTGAAAAGTGAAATGTTTAGTTGTTCACACTTTACAGGGCAAGATCAAAGCCTCAAAACTTTAGCCTATTATCAGACATTTTACCTTTCAATTTCAGCTATTCACATTGTATTTGGATATATGACCCCTGAAAACAGCCTAGAGTAAATCGATACATGTACAAATAAAATGGAAGGAGTGACAAGAAAGAATTACTCTCTGTCTCAAAATATATGTCCAAA